>VXCM01008601.1:1210-31642 GCA_014773175.1 Lucifuga dentata
TAAAGGACCGTGACTTCATAAGGCTGTGTAACTATTAGCAGGAGAAACATGGATTTTTAAGGTGGGTGTATCACTTGAATATTTGATTTTGAAAGATTAAGAGATTTAGCAAAATATCAGGGAAGCTGAAATACAGTTTTATCCTTTGGGAAATGATTGTCAGTAACATAACATGTATGAAAACTGAATATATTAGGCTCAAACATGCAAAATGGCTGGTATGGTCCTTAAAATAAAAAAACTGAAATAAAATAATGATTTGCAAAGTTAAGAGTTAGCTCCTAGCAGGTGTTTATTGAATAAACAGCAGATTTTGCTAATTATGTGTGATGGTTGGAAGAGATGGAATTTGAGGCTAAATATGGAGGAATGAAGAATAATGTGTGTGCATGTGTGTGTTGTGTGTGTTCAGATTTACTGTAAGCAAAAGAAGATGTGCTGCATTACTGAAGTGATCAGGCTAAAATATGCATTCAGGAGTCCAGCTGCTTTACTCCTCACATTCTGTAGTGAACAGTGAGTTTCCTCTTGGCTTTTGTTGCACTTTACTTTGCCAGCTGCTTCCTGTCCAGACAATCTCCACATAAAGCGGAAGAAGTGTTCATTTGGCTGTCACACTTATCGTATTTTGGAATTTTTCTGCGTTGTACATGTGCTCTCATTATGCTGCAATTAACAACCGCAACTTACACGTATTGGAGCCCTGGAGCTCCTGTGTGAAACGTCATAGCAACACAAATGCATCACAGAGAAGCTGTGATTTTGATAAAAGAGACACGGATTATCTACGTGTAAGGTAAAAATTACATCATGCAAGAGGGAAACATTGCACAAGGAGATTGGTTATGTACAGCGCTGGCCAAAAGTACTGCACCCCTGTATTTATGTGTAAACTTTTCTTTCTGAGTTAAAATACCATCCAAATACAACTCCATGTATGTTTTAGTGTGTTAGAGTAAGTACAACTGAAAAAAGCCAATAGTTGTTAATAATGTTAAGNCATGTATGTTTTAGTGTGTTAGAGTAAGTACAACTGAAAAAAGCCAATAGTTGTTAATAATGTTAAGTAGGAAGACATTTTAGACATATTGTTAAGATTTGAAGAATACCAGTATTATTAGTAGAGATCAAACAGGAAGTTAAAACATCTTCTTTGAGGTAGGGTCAGAGGTCAAATGGTTTCCACGTGTTTTCACTGACTTGTAGAAATATTGTAGTCATATTACTACTCTGAAATCCACATTTAACTCTAAAGAATAGATGAATATTCTGAACGAATACTCAACTACTAGTAAAACACCAATAAAAGAATCTCGTTGAGTTTGGAGTGGTACTTTGGTAAAGTTTACACAGAAATACAGGAGGTGACGTACTTTTGGCCAGCGCTGTAAGGTAAACATAAGTGCAAAAGAAGATAAAAAAAGAAAAAAAAAAAAAAAANAAAAAAAAAAAAAAAAGCAGAAAAAAGGGGAGAAAAGAAAAAAGAAAGAAAAAAGGAAACAAAAAAAGTTTTCAGAATTCACGCTGAAGGTGAATTCACAACTCAAACTGTATAAGCTTCATATGCAGTGCTTAAAGTGGACCCCCCCCCACACCCACTGCTACAAGTTAATTTTCTACCTGTGGGAAACACTGTAAACACATATTATATTATAATATAAATTTGCGGTTGCGGTCCCCTGATTTAATTCGTCCGGCTGCAACCTTTGCTGTTCTTTTCCTCTGCGTTGCTCTGCAGTAGAGTGCGGAAGATTTACACGAGGTTCTGGTACTCCTGAAAATATCCTGGTACTCTGAAGTGAAAATCACGGAGTACCGTGTACCGTGCGTACCGGCCCAGTTCAAACACTGCTCATACACACAGGTGGAGTTACCTGATGCTTCAGTGCATTGTCCTCTGACCTTTTCAAATGGTTAAAAAGTAACAGGGGTGGTACAAATACGTTCCCATCAGGACAGCGTTCCCCCCCCCCCNCCCCCCCCCCCAGGCATGCTGAGGTGTGACCACAGACTGACTCTTACCAGTGCTGAGATTATCTGAGGGGAATGTTATCTCGCTCATGCTAAAACTGCAGCACAACTATTATCTCATAATGACATGTTCAAGTTACGTCCAGCAAATGATGACATTACTGCCTCATGTCAGAATCATGTGACTGAGATGATCCTACAGGATTAGTCTAAGATAACGACCCCCAAAACTCATCTCCATTAGAAAACACAGGGTTGGATAAAAGACTGAATGAAGCTGTTTGTTCATGTGGTGCCATCTGAAGAAGACGTTCCAGGATTCAGAGGAAAGCTGCTACAGGAGGAAACAGTGGCTGGAAAAGGTGTTCACACAATCACGTCATTTTCTTGATGCTAGTGCGGAAAACTCCTGAAATGAATGTCATTAAAGGACCATACAATCCACTTAGCATGTTTGAGCCTAATATATTCAGTTTTCATACATGTTACGTTACTGACAATCATTTCCCAAAGGATAAAACTGTATTTCAGCTTTCCTGATATTTTGCTAAATCTCTTAATCTTTCAAAATCAAATATTCAAGTGATACACCCACCTTAAAAATCCATGTTTCTCCTGCTAATAGTTACACAGCCTTATGAAGTCACGGTCCTTTAAATTTTTCCATAAACGCAGGTCTTCTTTTGGGACTATATTCCCCGGTGGAGGCATACATTCACTCCACGCTTTTTATGGTACTTAAACGCTAAAATTACATAACTTCTAAAAAAAAACCTGAATACAGGCAGTCCCCAACTTACAAACGTCTGACTTACGAACAATCCGTACTTATGAACGGACCACCATAAAGCCTATTAAATTAAAAATCCAAGTTAGAGTGTTTTGTAATAAAACGGTGCACTACTTTGCGACACACATCAAAACATTGTGCATCATCATCAGCGGTTCAGCAGTATTATTATGTTTAAGATGTTCTAGTATATCTGGAAGTGTTTCTTTAATGTTTCTTANAGCAGTATTATTATGTTTAAGATGTTCTAGTATATCTGGAAGTGTTTCTTTAATGTTTCTTATGCACATAAAGGTAAAATATATACACTTGATACGCACCTTACATAACTGCTCCAACTTACGTACAAATCCGACTTAAAGACAGCCGTAGGAACGGAACTCATTCATAACCCGGGGACTGCCTGTACACGTCTTGTTGGTGATGATGGATTACCTATCCCAAGAACGTTTCAAGTATCAACAAGTTGATTTTAATAGCAGAATGAACTGAAACCAATGGAGGTCTGGAAGGTAGGAAAAACATTTTTAATTCACCGTTCCAGTAGTATGCTTTGGGAAATGATTGTCAGTAACATTACATGTATAAAAATTGAATATATTAGGCTCAAACATGAAAAATAGTCAGTATGGTCCTTTAATGAGAAGTCCACTATATCATGATTGTCTTTGTCTTTATATAAATCTACGCTGATGGTGTAGGTTTTCACCTCGTGTTGTTCTTGTGCATTCAAACTGTATTTCAAATTATTCAGGCTACATGGTGGTATATATTGCAAAAAAAAAAAAAAAAAAAAACAATTTGTAAATACACTTTTGAGCACATGTGTGTGCTTATTCCTGCAGCATGGGATGTGTATCAGCTCTACAGGCTGCGTGGAGTGGACTGTTCCACTCAGCTTTATTTACACTCCCAGGAATCCTCCTCTTCAGTTTCTACCTCCATGCTTTCTGTTGGAGCTCTCCGATGAATCCACCATGAATCACAGAGCTTTCCTTCCCTTCACATCTGACCTTTCTTGCCTTACCAACAACAGTAACAGCTAGAGAAGAAGACAAATGGAGGAGGAAGTTCAGCCTGGAGCCTTTCACCTTCACCTTCACGCGCCAACGAGGAAATCAAAGCAGTACTGCTGCAAAATGACTGTAAAATCTACAGCAGCGCCACGAACATCACACTTCAACAACATATTCAGTAACATAAAACAAAATCCATAAACTCACCAGTTAGCTTTACAGGTGTCAATTGAGAAAAGAAGACAGACACTATAAAGTCAGAAAGCATCAGAGAAGTAGAGACATATTACAGGGATTTTAAATGAGTTCTCACTATAAACTCACTATTGATGCTGTTAACATACAGACGCTGTAAAGTAAGAATATATCATGATATGGAGAATGCTGTATGAACATTTTATCAATAAAAATGTGTAAATTACTGTAAACTCACTAAAAAGCTATTGTTGGACTATTAGAGATATGTTGTGAGATGTTAAATAGCTTTACAGTCACATTAAACTCACTAAGAGTCACTTCTAAAGTTATTGCTGAGATTTTTTTTTCAGCCTTAGAACTCCAAGCTATCCGTCTGATCAGGTTTAACAACATGTGTGTATCAGCGCACCAACGCGACTACACACCTGCACAAAAACCTGCAAAACTCACCTGCAAACACGCGGCAAACGCGCCAAAGTCACAGAAACGTGCGGAAAGGTGAACTCATGAATTATTCATGGGCTACATTCTGCAGTAAAACCTGCACAGACTGCCTCCACGGCGGAAAACTTACATAACCATCCACGCGTCTCGCCTTCATCCACGGCAGGAAAAAAGAGGAAGAAGAACTTGTGGTTTTCCGCGTAGAAAAGACAAAAAATTAAAAAAAAAAAAATTAAAAAAGAGGAGATGAAAACGAGCTCTGGACTTCAGCGCACGAAGAGTGAAACTAGAGTCCACGCGGCCGGAGCATGCTGCGCGCTCTCTCTCTCTCTCTCTCTCTCTCTCAGTGTCTCTCCACCTCCGCGCGTCACTCTACGTGAGCCTTTAGACACTCCGCGCGAATAAAACTGAAATCAAAGTGGGCCGGCCCACGAACGGAGTGCTTCACCTGAAGAGAGAGAGAGAGAGAGAGAGAGAGAAAAAGACTTTCTCAGGTAAAAATTTCTACCACTGTGTCCCCTCAGGTCAAAAACATGAACATGTGATGTGATGAGAATTTGATTTATTCTCCTCACACACGCACACACCCACACATTCTGTCTACCTGTGTTAACCAGTTTTTTTTTTGTTTTTTGTTTTTTTGTTTGTTTTTTTTTTTTTTTTTTTTCTAAGGTCAGACTTTCTCTCTTTTTCCCGCAGGGATGAAACGCAGCGTTTCATACAGAGCAGTTTACTGCAGCACCTAAGAAACAATAATAAAGAATAGTATAGAATAGAACAGAATAGAATAGAATGCCCCATGTATTCTCAATGTGCAATTTTAACTATTTTAGGACTATTCTAGCAATATACCGGTGTGTATATATATATATATATATAATTTTTTTAATCATAGTGTCTTTGCACATTGTACACGTTTTAAAAAGTAAAATAAGTCTTTTTTTATGCTCCACTGTTTCACTGTTTTGATTTTTATTAATTTTATTGAAACACCTTTGGTCACAGAAACACAAAACTACACAAATAAAAGCTAACATGTTTCCACTAAAGGTTTTATTGTCTGTCATATAAACTATCTATAACTGTAAAACAAACGTTTTTTTTTTTTTTTTTTTNTTTTTTTTTTTTTTTTTTGTCAAACCCTTCACGCGGCTTTAAAGCGGCTGCTCTCGCGCATGCGCAGTGGCGAACCAGGAACTAACCAGAGCGAGCAAGCTGCAGCTGTGTCTGTGTGCATTTTTGGGAATTAAAACTTCTTAAAAAGAAAAAAAAAAAAAGNAAAAAAAAAAAAAGTATGCTGCAGCTTCATTTCACTAAGGATGCTTTGCCAGATTCAGTCAGCACAGACTTTTACAATCTGAACAAACTCAACGAGCAGGTGAGTCGCTGTTTACACCCGGAGGCTTTTCAGACGAACACACAGAGGCTGGTTTATATCTGCAGCTCCAGAAGTCAGCTGATATCTGAGTTTTTATTCCGTTTATCACAAACTTTAGTAGTCCGATTTAGTTTTTAGAGGTTTTATTCAACATGTAAATGATACCTGTTGACGCATTATAGGGATTTATCTCTTTATCCAAACATTTCCTCTTAAATATCATCTGACCTGACCGAGGAGAATCACGTGACTGCTGACTGTGATTACCACCTAAACTATTAACTAATGTTAAAGGACCATACCACCATTTTGCATGTTTGAGCCTAATATTCAATTTTCATACATGTAACATTACTGACAGTCATTTCCCAAAGCATACTACTGGAACAGTGAATTAAAAATGTTTTTCCTACCTTCCAGACCTCCATTGGTTTCAGTTCATTCTGCTATTAAAATCAACTTGTTGATACTTGAAACGTTCTTGGGATAGGTAATCCATCATCACCAACAAGACGTGTATTCAGGTTTTTTTTAAAGTTATGTAATTTTAGTGTTTAAGCTCAATAAAAAGCGTGGAGTGAATGTATGCCTCCACCGGGGAATATAGTCCCAAAAGAAGACCTGCGTTTATGGAAAAATTTAAAGGACCGTGACTTCATAAGGCTGTGTAACTATTAGCAGGAGAAACATGGATTTTTAAGGTGGGTGTATTGCTTCAATATTTGATTTTGAAAGATTAAGAGATTTAGCAAAATACAGTTTTATCCTTTGGGAAATGATTGTCAGTAACGTAACATGTATGAAAATTGAATGTATTAGGCTCAAACATGCAAAATGGTCCTTTAAATAAAAACAGTAATTGCTGTAATTACGTTTTTATGTTTAGAAACAATCTAAAAGACCACAATGGAGTTCTGGATGCAAAAAAAATGTAATATCTTTTTGAGGAGCCAAAATGAAAACATAAACTGTACAATCTGTTTACTACTAAAAATGGATTATAAATATTTAAAAAGTTTTTCCACCTCCAGTCAGACATTTATTTTATTTTCTTAATTGGTAAGCTTATATCTATTGATGATTCGGTCTTAATTTTCTTTATGGATTTTAAGGGGGCCAATGATGTTTATTCGTGCAGACTGTCCCCGTTAAATAAACCAAGAAAAAAATAAATAAAAGTTATGAGAGAATGTTTTACAGTCTTATCAACAAACAAAATGATGTTCTCTAATGTTTGATGCTAAAACTGGCAAATGTTTGGTTTATTATTAGTTTACTTAGGGTAATAATTGCAATTCAAAATTAGAGAATATTTTTTTCTGAGTTGACTTCTAATCATTTAACTTATTATAGTTTCCAATTAGAACATATGTTTAGAGTCAAAGATTTTAAGGGCTGTGAAATAAATATGTGCAGGGACACAGGTTATTATTTTATGATATTCATATAGGGATGGAAAGCCCTGCTCAAGGGCGCAACCCTAAATAAAACTCAGGTAAACATGTTTCAGTTCAAAGTCGTGACCAAAGAGTGAATTAGTGAATCAGAGCGATCATTAACTCAGGTTCATTTTCCATTCATTCCAGCAATTTGTAGGTCTGATTGAAATTCTGTTCCGGTTCCTGCTGGAGCCCAAAGAGGTGAGTGTACAACACACACACACACACACACACACACACAGGTGTTATTGAGACTTCAGACTACTTGGAGTGAATTAACTTTGATACCTGAAGCACTGACTCTGCTGTTGTGTGTGTGTGTGTGTGTGTATGTGTGTGTGCATGTGCAGACAGAGAGGTTCATGCAGCAGCTCACTGAGTTTGCAGAGGAGCATGGGATGAGCTTCGGACCTCTGAAGAACCTGATGAAGAGCGTCCTGTTGGTGCCACAGGGTGAGCTCACACACACACACACACATAATGAAAGCATCACGTGTCTATCTCTTCTTAATCCATATATATATGTGTACCATAAATGCAGCACATGAATTTTGGTGTTAATTGTCGTCACCAGGAGCCCTGAAGAAAACCCTAACAGCCGAGCAGATCAAAGACGACCTTCTGACCTTAGGTACATGACTAACTGGGATTAACAAGGTCAAAGGTTAAATAAGGCTGCTGGAGAGAATCCTCCGATGATTGCACAGAAGGCCAAAACTACAATAATAATAGAATAAAAAATACTATAAACTCTGTCACTGTTACGCTTTATGTTGTGATTTTTATCAGGCATTAATGTAAATCTGCTGCGTGTTCCTCAGGACTCAACGAAGACAAGGCAGCTCACTTTTCACAGCAGGTGAATTTCAGCAAGTTCATCCTCTGAATTTACAACTACTGTACTCAAGCAAACATTTTGAGAGTCCATGTTTGTTTCTTTTTTTTTAGAGTTTTTTGAAAAAAAAAAACAATGAGATTTCCAGAACTGTTTGCATGTGATGTAAGCTGCTGGTGTCTGGATGGTTTTTTGCAGTGGGCGTTCCACTCTGCAGCTCTGTGCCGGTTAGCGGTGAGACACACACTGATGGTCAACCAGCTGCTGGACATGGAGTGGAAGTTTGGAGGTAAGACCGGGACCAGAGGGTTCACCCCATTCTCACTGGAGAACATTGAAATACCACAGGTTCAAACTGTCAAATTTCTGGGAGTCGTTATTGATGAGAACTTGAATTGATCAGATTAGTAAAAAGATATCTACATCTATTGGCATTATAAGAAAAGTAAGAGCTTTTGTATGGGCGAGTACTTTCTCTACATATCTCCAAAAACTTTTTCGTCTTCAGAAATGCCTTGTCAGGGTTGCAACTTATTCTGGGCCACGTGCTTCATCTGCTCCTTTATTTTCACAAAATGCAGATTCTTTCGATTTATAATGAATATTTGAATATCTTTCAAATACGTATTTTGGTTTATAAAACTAAACTTTAACATGAATGATCTTCCAAGTACATCTTACTTTCATAGTCATTTTAAAATACATTTCCATTCTTCTAGACAAGCAACCAAACTACATGTACCTAGAGTTCTGACTTCTAGAAGTCAATTTTCAATTAGATTTCAAGGAGTACAGATAGATTGTTCATATTCATACAAGCTCAGTCTGAAAAAAAGCATTAACGTCTGGTTCTTAATTTTACTGATTTTTTCTTCTTTTATTTTCCTTTTGTGTTTGTTTTTATTTTTAGGTTTTTACTGTGAGCTGTATTAAATGTCATTTTCTTTTATAGTGGGGAGACCTTGGATAAGCCAAATAGGCTTTTGCCTCCTCCAGCACATTTTGTAATATTTCTGATGTTTTAATATGCTTTGTCATGTTTTTTTTTTAATTGTGCTAAA
The DNA here is from genome assembly GCA_014773175.1 of Lucifuga dentata. Classification (NCBI taxonomy): domain Eukaryota; kingdom Metazoa; phylum Chordata; class Actinopteri; order Ophidiiformes; family Bythitidae; genus Lucifuga; species Lucifuga dentata. Next base: position 10,343 of record VXCM01008601.1, read on the forward strand.
TAAAATCAAAATCAAATCAAATCAACCCCACTGAACTTTAAAAAGTTTAAAGAACCATTTTTATTATTTGATCTTTATTTTACCCGATAGATAGATAGATATTGTCATTGAATATCAAGACACAACGAAACTTAGTTCAGCAGCAATCCACTCCATATAGCAGCAGAAATATATGTATAAGAATATATGTAAAAATAATAAATAGCCAAGATAAGATATAATAAAATCAAGAATAAAAGTCATGATCAAACAGATAAAATCAAATCAAATAGAATAAAGTGCCATCAGCAGTTATTGCACTTGCCTCGGTTATATTACACGTTAAACAGTTATATATTGCACTTGAGGTTTGGGGAAGGAGATTATGGGTTCAGCAGCTTGTCTAGGCACGAGGGAAAAAGCTGTTCCTCAACCTGTTGGTCCGTGTGTGATGGTTCTGAGCCTACCCGAGGGGAGGGGTGAACGGGGATGTCCGAGGTGTGTGGGCTCTCTCAGAATATTAGAAATTTGTTTATGGAGGCGGCATGAGTGGATGTCTGTCAGAGTAGGGAGTGGGGAGTCAATGATCCTCTGAGCCATTTTGAGGACCCTCTGCAGGTCTTTCCTGTCTGCCATGTTACTGCTAGAGTACCAGACTGTACTACAGTACATCAGGATGCTCTCTGTCATGCAGTGGTAAAAGTTTATCAGCAGTTTTTTGGCGGAGTCTGTTGCACCTCAAGATCTTCAAAAAAGGCTGCTGGGCCTTGTTCCAGGTTCCAGGTCAGGTCCTCAGATACATGGACTCCTACAAAAAGATAACTATCATTGAGGGAAAAAAATAATTTCTTTTCCAAGAGAGATCTGGCCAAGACGGCAGCATGAAAATGCAACAGAAACCACAATAAATACACACAATTCCAAGTTTCAGCAACATCGCAGTCAAACTGTACATTCAGCAACAGATAGCACTCAAAGCAAGGAGCTTCTCCAAACTGTAACCTACAGGAGGAGGAGGAGGAGGAGGAGGAGGTTTTCAAACCGTCCTCCTCTGTACTGTCAGGACTTTTCATCTGTACTTTTCTTCAGTGTTCATCCTCACACATCTAAAAACAATGCTGCCAACTTCCTGTTTTTTTTTTTTTTNTTTTTTTTTTTTGTTTTTTTTTTTTAATATTGCCTTGAATTACCCAAGTCAGTTAGTTTCCTGTTGTAGGTTGTTCCATGTGGAGGGCACATCATATTTAAAAGCTTTTTTGCACAAGTTTGTCCTTATCTGAGGAACAGTCAGCTGTAGACTATCACTGACTTTGGATTTTGGCTGATATGTACGTAGGTAAGGAGGGACCAGACCAAGGAGGGATTTGTAGATGAAAGCGCCTGTACACATACAGCAACGCACATTCAGCTTTGGCATCAATGTACAGATATTTACATCCACCAATAAAGCGCAGGGCAGAGTGACATACAGAATCCAGAAGTCTTGGATATTAAACAGAGATATTCGTATAGAAAAGGTTGCCATTGGTTTCTGCCATTGAAAGATTGCCATACCACCCATTCTGCACGTTTGAGCCTGATATATTCAATGTTCATACATGTTACATTACTGACAATCATTTCCCAAAGGATAAAACCGTATTTCAGCTTTCCTGATATTTTGCTAAATCTCTTAATCTTTCAAAATCAAATATTCAAGTGATACACCCACCTTAAAAATCCATGTTTCTCCTGCTAATAGTTACACAGCCTTATGAAGTCACGGTCCTTTAAATTTTTCCATAAACACAGGTCTTCTTTTGGGACTATATTCCCTGGTGGAGGCATACATTCACTCCATGCTATTTATTGAGCTTAAACACTGAAATTACATAACTTCTAAAAAACCCTGAATACACGTCTTGTTGGTGATGATGGATTACCTATCCCAAGAACGTTTACAGTATCAACAAGTTGATTTTAATAGCAGAATGAACTGAAACCAATGGAGGTCTGGAAGGTAGGAAAAACATTTTTAATTCACCGTTCCAGTAGTATGCTTTGGGAAATGATTGTCAGTAACGTTACATGTATGAAAATTGAATATATTAAGCTCAAACATACAAAATGGATGGTATGGTCCTTTAATATTTCAGGTAAATATACCCATACAATAACTGCTGTGGGTATATTTTTCAGAGGTGGAAAGTAACTAAATACATGTATTTATGTGCTGTACTTGAGTACAAATGTGAGATAATGGTACTTGAGTTTACTTACTACTTATTGAGTTTTTACACCACCAACATCAGATATATAATCATTTCTTTGCCATTTCTCTTCTTTCTTTAATTCCTTCCTTCTCCCCATTCATTTTTCCTCATCTGTCCATCTTTCCCTCTTTCTTCAACTGCTCTGAGACAAATAAAATAAATAAAAAAAATGTAACTTTTATGCTTGAGTACTTATACTTTATACTTTATACTTTTTTATGCTTGAGTACTTTCATGCTTGAGTACTTTTTCTGTATTGCTTATACTTTGCTTCTTTCTACTTAAATAATGATTTGAATGCAGGACTTTTACTTGTTGTCCAGTAAGCATTGCTTCTTTTTTTTTCCTCTATAAATATTTGAATATTTTCTGGTGTGTGTGTGCGTATAGAAATTCTCTCTGCTGCAGCTTGAGGACAGAATGGTAAAGATTTGGATTTATTTAACGTTAGCGTTGCAGCTTCATTCCTTTCTCACACATTCGTGAACACAGGGTGTAACAGAGTCGTTAGCATAGCTTATGTAGCTCAAGTGATTTGTTTGCTTTATTCTCATTTCAACAGCTGACGAGCCTCTGTCAGGCGGCGTGTTTTATACCTGACCCCATGCCCTCCAAAGACTTATAGGGCATACAAATGCTAATCTGCAGTCCTTGTGACAGCAGGGGAGCGTTAGCATTCATCTGGCAGTTTCTTGACTGGTTTTTGACTAAACTCAGACCGAATGTCTGCGTCCTGCTCAGGACACGTCGTGCTTTCAGTAGCTGCATTTATATGGACAAATATTTCTTCAACCCGACTGAAATCATTCTGATTAGAGATTCCACCTTAACTGTTTGCATTTGATTGCATTTTGTGCAGGACTGAGTTGTCATACTGGGAAATTATTTCTACAGAAAAATTTTATTCTCATGTCAACGCTTTAATTCATATTGTATAAGTAGTTTGTTTTGTTTTGTTTTTTTTGTGCTGCGATCATTTTCTTTTCTGTTTTATGTTATTTGGCTAGCTTTATGTCATCGCTGCATGTCTTTGGCCAGGACGCTCTTGAAAAAAGAGCTTTTTAAATCTCAACAAGGTTCTCCTGGCTAAATAAAAAATAAGATAAATAAAAATTCATCAGACCTTGGTGTTCCATATTTAGTATTTTTTCTTTCCAGGCATAAGTCAGAATGATTGATGTTTCGCCATCTCCTACTGCATGGCTTCATCATTCTGCTTGTTTGCTCTTCTTTATTTGCTGTCTGTTCTTGACTACGTTTTTTTTTTATGTGATTTATGTGCCTTTAGTGTCCAATTAACTTTACTTCAGGACAGTGAAGATGAAGTTTGAGCTCGACTGTCATTATTAACGCAACAAACAACAGATTACAGATAATAAGTTAAACAGCCTATTCTGACAATTCCCAATTAATCAGAAAGGAAAGTTACCGCTAAATAGAGCCAGGAGAGCATCATATCGGAACTTAAGAGACGAAGCTGAAATGAGGAATAATCAGTCGTTTTGTTTTGGAATGAAACTCCACAGTTTGCAGAAAGAAAAGTGTCATGATGTGTGTTTTCTGTCTCCATAGTGACCGTCGGCACCAGCGAAGTTCAGAAGGTTGGAAACATCTTTCTGCAGGTATAACANTCTCCATAGTGACCGTCGGCACCAGCGAAGTTCAGAAGGTTGGAAACATCTTTCTGCAGGTATAACGACCCTGGAGACGCACACAAACACACATGCACACACGCACATAAATACACACACACATGCATACACGCACACACACACACACACACGTCGTGACACACTGAGTTGTTCCGTTTGTCTCTCTGCAGCTGAAGCTGGTGATCAGGAAGGGAAACTCCACTGAAAACGTCTACATGGGTGAGCGAGTCTCTGCCGTCCAGCAGCAGTCTGAAAATAAAGTATGTGAGATCATCTGAGTAACATGGATTACCACGCATGTGCTGGTTCATAGAACCAGCACATGTTTAACAGAACCATCTTTTCTGCTGTGAGCTGCTATCATCTCAAAACATGCTTCAGCCTGGTGTGTCAGGCTAACTGCTCAGGCTAACGACTAACATAACGTCACTGTGACTGGATTCTTCAGTCACTCATGATTACTGGAGTGAAATCCAGATCCTAAATGCTTCTCTGACAGAATACAAGAAAGGGACGTCAGACTCCTGTGGAAACAAAATGTCTGCTTAGTATGCTGATCAGGCTTTTCACCTCTGGGGCCGAAACCACAACACTCACACACCTGATTCTCAGCAGAAAGGCCCAGATTCATAAACAGCAGCGTATGATTTACATGTTGATATGTCAAATATCATCGCATGACCCTCGTTCATAAACGTCTGTTAGCATCTTTTAGCGTTTTCTTGGAAAGAGGCGTTACCACAGTATTTCCTTATTTACATGTCAGGAAGTGATTCATACAAAAAATTCAGACGTGTTTCATTCTGGNACAGTATTTCCTTATTTACATGTCAGGAAGTGATTCATACAAAAAATTCAGACGTGTTTCATTCTGGTCATAAATTTCATCAGTATGAAATCTGGGCGACGTTTAAACTGTATTTGCCTCATGTGTTAGTGATCAATAACTCTGATAGATAAACTCACTCAGCTGATCAGTCAGTTTTTAAATGCTGAGTTTTGATCTGATCTCACACATGTTCTCATGGTGCTGAGCTTATTCATAAAGCTTCACACACACACACACACATACACACACTACAGAGGTTAATATGTGTGTTTAGCTGTTATTTTAGCATCAGTCTTTTAAAATGTGGAGCTCTGAAACAGAATTTATGTTTCTTTGCTGGTTTAACGTGTAAATGTGGCTTTAAAACCAGATGAATCAGGATAAACATGAAGCAGCTCATTAACATGCTGATTTTCATGGTTTTTACCTGAGACACACCTGACAACAACGCTGCCTTCATGTGACACGGTGCTCTGATTAATGTAATGAAGCATTATGAACGAGCTTCAGTTATCACAGCGCTTATTTAGTGTGATGCTCTGTACTTAGCGTGATGTTTTTATGAATCTGTGTTGTGAGAATTGAACCCAGAGAGCACAGCTAATTCATTTTTTTAATAATCCACGTGCTGAGTTAGCAACATGTGCAAAGCTGCTTTAGATTATTAAAAAGTTTTGGGTTCATTCATAAAAAAAAGTCACAGCGTCACATTAAATAAGCGCGGTGATAACTGAAGCTCATTCATAAAGCTTCTCTACGTTAATCAGAGCACCGTGTCACATGAAGGCAGCATTGTTGTCAGGTGAGTCTCAGGTAAAAGCCTTGAAGATCAGCGTGTTTTATGCTTCATCTGATGTTGAAGCAAAACTGACGTTAAATCAACAAAGGAAATTAAATCTCTGCTTTAGAGCTCCACATTTAAGAGATTAACACTAAGATAAGCGATAAATCCACATATTACTCTGTGTGTGTGTGTGTGTGTGTGTGCGTGTGTGTGAGAGAGAGAGAGAGAGAGAGAGAGGCAGCACTCAGAGGATGAGGCTTGGTGAAGATGTGCACTAATACTAGAATGTATGTGAGATTGGATCAAAACCTACCATTTAAAGGATCATACCGGCAATTGTGCACGTTTGAGCCCAATAGATCCATTACATTATATTCCAGTACGCTATAAAAATCAACCTGTAGAGACTTGAAACGCGCTTGAGATAAATAATCCATCACAGCAAACAACACGTCTATTATGTTTTTGTCCGTGTAACTTAATTTACTGTTTTTGAACATGGTTGTCAGTAACGTAACATGCACGCGGTTGTATATGTTGGGCTTTAACACCCACAATCTCTGGTATGGTCCTTTAAAGTACTTGGATCAGGATTAAGGACAAGAAAACTTGATAGGAGTCCATATTGCATTCCTAAATGTCACAGATGTCTTCAGGTTTCATCCCTGCTAATCTCAGTCTGTTTCCTGCTGTTTTCTTCCCTTTATCTCTCCCAGAGCTCACACTCCCTCAGTTTTATAACTTCCTACACGAGATGGAGCGAGCCAAGGCCAGCATGGAGTGTTTCAGCTGAGTGTGTGTGTGTGTGTGTGTGTGTGTGTGTGTGTGTGTGTCAGGCTGTAGCTGCAGGGGAGTGTGTTTAGCTTATGTCAGATTGTGCGTTTTCTCCCGACGACTGAAGCGAAAAGAAAAATGTCTTCTACTAACGAACGTTTGTATGCAAATTCTATGAATAAATGTGGAAATACACAATCATTCACACCCAGCAGCGTTCTTTCTACTTTTGCGGGAGTAAAGCCATTGGATTTTCCCCGTGTTCTAGTAGCAGAGGAAGGATCTTTTTTCAGAATTCGAGCTTGAGTCAACACCTTAGACGAAACTTAAGTGAGCCTTGTGGGAACGTCTGCTGTTTCAGTCCCATCAAAAACTGAAAAGGAACCTCAACTAAACCTGCTTGATCTGGTTGAGTCCTGCTATTTCTTAGCATCAACCATAAAATGAATTGATTGGGATGGACAGATGGATTAGTACATACATTCAGATCAATAAATGAATACACTATATTGCTAAACAGGTAGTTGGATGTGGCAGAAAATAGAGCTTTTCAATTCAAGAACGTGTGTAACACGTTATACTAATTCAAAATGTAAAGGCTAAAACATTACAATATAAAACAAAGCTGCAATGACCAGTGATGAAAGCCATGACTGATACATACATTGATCAGCCAACGTTAAAACTCTGACAGGAAGTGAATAACATCAAGTTGGATATATCAGCAGCAAGTCAACAGTTGCTGAAGTTGTTGAAGCAGGAAAAATGTGCAGCGTGAGGATCTGAACGACTTTGACAAGAACCAACATGTGATGCTACACGACTGGGTCAGAGCATCTCCAACACGGCAGGTCATGTGGGGCGTTCCNACCAACATGTGATGCTACACGACTGGGTCAGAGCATCTCCAACACGGCAGGTCATGTGGGGCGTTCCTGGTATGCAGGTCAGTACCTACCAAAAGTGTCCAAGGAAGAACGACCGGTGAACCGGTGACAGGGTCATGGCACCCAAGGCTCATTGATGGTCATGAGGAGTGAAGGCTAACCGTCTGGTCTGATCCCACAGAAGATCTGCTGCAGCACAAACAGCAGAAAAAATGGTTGCTGCTATGATAGACAGGTGTAGAACACAGCATGGCGGCGTGCTGCGTATGGCTGCGTAGCCGCAGACCGCTCAGAGCGCCATGCTGACCCCTGTCCACCACCCAAAGCTCCTACAATGGACACATGAGTGTCAGAACTGGACCATGGAGCGATGGAAAAAGGTGTCCTGATCTGATGGATCAGGTTTTCTTTGACATCATGTGACGGCCAGATACATGCATGGTTTACCTGGGGAAGAGATGCACCAGGATGCATTATGGGAAGAAGGCGAGGCAGCGGAGGCAGGGTGATGATCTGATGATGTTCTGCTGGAAAACCTTGGTCCTGATTCATGTGATGTTACTTTGACATGTAGCACCTAAACATGGCTGCAGACCAAGTCTAGCCTTCATGCTGCGGTATTCCTGATGTCATGGCCTCTTTCAGCAGGATAACACGTCTTGCTACACTACTAACATTGTCCAGGAATGGTTTGAGGAACGTGAGAAAGAGCTGAAGGTGTTGACCTGGCCACCAGATTCCACAGATCTCAATCCGATCCAACATCTGTGGGATGTGCTGGAAAAATAAGTCTGATCCATGCAGTTCAATTCAATTCAGTGAATTTTATTTGTCCCCAAAGGGCAAGTATGGAGGCATATAAAAACAGACATTACAAGTTAAAAGTTAAAAACTGAGGTTAAGGAGGAGAACTGCCTCAGGAACACGTGACTTTCTCCTTCAGACTGTGGAGCGTCTGATGCTGATTCCAGTGGGAAGCCATCAGAGGAGAAGCTGAGGATGTGTGAAGTTCGTGGAGGATGGATTTGGCTTTTTGGACTGTCTGAATTTGGTGAAATGAAGAGATGCTTCTTAGTTTATTACAGATGGTTTTTGAACAGATGTTAATACTGTGGAGGCTCTTCTTGTTTTGAATATTTAAGAACTGATACCAGCAGATGAATGAAAAAGTAAGAATGCTTTCAATAAAACAGCTGTAAAAGGAGACGAGCATGGTCCTACTCACTCCAAATCAATACAGTTTTCAGAGGAAGTATTGTCTTTAGTGGCACTTTTTTTATGCAATCTCTGTATTTTTTTGAAATATTAGTTTGTTGCCAAAGATAGTGTCCAGATATTTATCCTGCTGTATGATCTCAGCCTCCTCTCCATGGATATAAGTAACGCTCTATACCAGTTATTACTTTGAAAATTGGGCGACCATTTCCTTTGGAGGCATCCATGGAGGCCCCTGCTAACATCTTCTTGGTGCCAGATACACAGGAACCTTCTGAGGACTATGGAGTCCATGTCTCCATGCTCAGAGCTGTTTGGTGACACGAGGGGACCTACATGATGTTAGGCAGCTGGTTTAATATTGTGGCTGATCGATATATATATATATAGATATAGATATACATATATATTACAACGGCGTATTAGGACCATATGAGATTGGGGGGAGGGGGGGCATTATTTTGAGTTTTTAAACTGGCAAATTTGCGAGTTTTAAAACTCAAAAATTTGCCAGTTTTAAAAGTCCATACAATAATTGTATGCTTGTGATAATTTGTTGATTTTGCGCTAAAAGCACAAGTATTTCTTTATTGCTAAATCCGATGGAAAAGTATAATTTAATAAGGTCATGCACTGCAGGCGTAGTCAGAATGTGAGGAGGTTCTGATTCCCCCTTATTATTTCTCTGAGTTTAAAAACTGGCAGATTTGCCAGTTTTAAACTCCTAGCGCTTTATCTGTAATGTATCTCCTTCAAGTTTATGTCGTTTGAGCTAATAAGCATAACAATTTCATTAGGAATTATGAGAACTAACATTAGGAATTCATTTGGAATAAATAAAGTTCTTCTCTTGTCTGTACATCTGAGAGTCCTCAGCAAACAGAAAGCATGTGGTACTGTATATATCTGACATGTAACGTTTTTACATGCCTCAAATATGCAAAAATACAGCTCAAACATGAATACTAGCCAGCTTCTCACATTCCTCACCAAAGCTAATGCCTTAAAAAACACCATTTACATCAGACAAAATCTTTTACTGATGTTCTTCATGAGATGAGATCAGTGAATTACATCCTTGATTTTATAGCTGAGCTGTAAATTTTCACAAAATAATGAACATGCCACAAGCAAATATTCATAATTACTCAGTTTCTCCTGCCAAGAGTCTGAGCCTGCAGGGTCAGGGATTGTTCAAAAGTGTGCTGAGATGTTTTCAACCTGAAAAAGCACTTATGATTCTGCCTCAGGCTTTTCAATATCAAGACTTGTCTCAGTTTTCTGCTGCTGCGTTTATCTCAGCCTTTCCTGAGCGCTTTCTCTTTTTACTGGTATTTTTAAAAGTTTATTCTGTGTTCTCCTGCAAAGTCATCTTTGCATTGCTTGAAAAAGGGATTAATTTCATAATACAGATGATTTTAAGACAAAGTGTGTCAGAACAAAGTGTGGAGGATTTCCCCTCAGACATCCACCAACCACCTCAACACTTTGATCAACAGCGATAAGAAAAACTGCCCTGAAACTTGGTTCGGACATTTATACAATCCTAAAGATTGACCTTCAGACACAAGGTACAACCATTTCAACTTGCACCATCCATGAAAGGGGGTTCTATGGAAGGAGACCCAGGAGGACCCCAAGAAAGCTCAGCCAGAGTTTGCCAAAACACACCTGAACAAGCCAAAATCCTTCTGGGAGAATGTCCTTGTTCACTGAGGTTTTGGGGTTGTTTGCTGCTTCTGGTACTGGGTGCCTTGAATCTGTGCGTGGCATCATGAAATCAGGAGATTACCAAGGTATTTTGGAGCGCAGTGTTCCACCCAGTGTCACAAAGCTGCATCTCCGTTGAAGCTCATGGGTTCTCCAGCTGGACAACAACCCAAAACACACATCAGAAAACACCCAGGAACGTCCAAAACAAAATGCTGGACTGTTCTAAAGCAACAGCTATGAGTCCAGATCTAAATCCCTCTGAAGACCTGTGGACAGATCTGAAAACAGCAGCTGGAAGAAGGAGCGTCAGATCTGAGAGAACAGGAGCAGAGTTAGGGTTAGGAAGAGTGGAAAAGAAGAGTGGCCAAACTGTAGCAGAAAGGAGCAGGAACCTTAGTGAGTCTACAGGAAGAGCAGCAGTTATTTTCTCCAAAGGCTGTGCTACCAAATATTAAATCTAGGCTGTCAATAATTTTGTCGAGACCATTTCTGTTTATTTTATGATTTAAAAGGATATGTTAAGTTCTGGATCAAAAACAAAGTTTCTGTACTATTAATGGTGAAATAAAGCATTGCAGAGACCAAATACTTTTGCCAGGTACAACTTATTTTAGAGACAATTTTTTTTTTTTGTTTTGTTTTTTTTTAATGTGCAAGGGTGCCAATATTTTCAGCCACTGTAGGGGACCATTCCACCCATTTTGCATGTTTGAGCCTAATATATTCAGTTTTCATACATGTTACGTTACTGACAATCATTTCCCAAAGGATAAAACCATATTTCAGCTTTCCTGATATTTTGCAAAATCTCTTAATCTTTCAAAATCAAATATTCAAGTGATACACCCACCTTAAAAATCCATGTTTCTCCTGCTAATAGTTACACAGCCTTATGAAGTCACGGTCCTTTAAATTTTTCCATAAACGCAGGTCTTCTTTTGGGACTATATTCCCCGGTGGAGGCATACATTCACTCCACGCTTTTTATTGAGCTTAAACACTAAAATTACATAACTTTTAAAAAAAACCTGAATACACGTCTTGTTGGTGATGATGGATTACCTATCCCAAGAATGTTTCAAGTATCAACAAGTTGATTTTAATAGCAGAATGAACTGAAACCAATGGAGGTCTGGAAGGTAGGAAAAACATTTTTAATTCACCATTCCAGTAGTATGATTTGGGAAATGATTGTCAGTAATGTTACGCGTATGAAAGTTGAATATATTAGGCTCAAACATGCAAAATGGATTGTATATGGTCCTTTAAACATTTGTGCAAACCTTAATTTTGTAAGATATTTGCACAGGGCTCAGGTATCTATACACTACACATAGCTAAGGAGCATTATTGGTGTCATATTTTGACATCAGTCTACATACGTAAACAGTTTTGTTGTAGTGATAGGCCGTTTTATTTCAGTGCCATGCAAGAAAATTTATTCATCCTTTAGCTGATTATTTACATTCACAAAGTTTGTCTCTGCAGGCAAACTTTGTTGAGTGAGGTCGTCCTTGTTAAAGTCAGGGCCGATGGATCTGGCCTGAGTTTCCACGTCGGAGCTCCGACTTCACGTGCCGTTCCAACACACTTTTTCAAGTAGGAGGTCGGAAAATTTAGAGTTCTTTGTCGTCTGGAACGCAGCGTGAGATATCCTAAAATGGCCACCATACTTAAAATAAAATGATAAAACTCCAGGAAAATACTCTCAGTCGTTTGTGCTGTTAAAAGTTTTGTTTGTGCTGCTATAATTTGTTAGATATTTCAGGATATTTTTATAGGTCATTCTGAGGTCACTCAGCACCGCCACGTGCTCTAGATTGACCCAAATTGGTCTCGTTTGTGCTTCCTTTGTGCTGGTTTGCACTGTTAAAAGTTTCATTTGTGTTGCTACGTTTTCTTTTCTTTAGATATTAAAAGTTTTATTGTAGACAATGATGTCACCACCCCCCAACCCCCAACCATCAGCAAATATTCTTTAATACCTAAAAATATGATAGCAGTACAAACAACTGAGACTATTTTCCTGGAGTTTTCCATTAGTTGGGGGAAACTTCCGTCACGTGTAAAGTATCATCCATTTTTCAGCCATTCAGCAGTTTAGTATTTTGTTATGTAATGAGCGTTGCAGCTTTGCAGGGCGTAAATCTGCAGTAGAAGTGTAAAGTGACAGACATGCTTCCTCTCTCAGGGTTTTCTCTCTCTCTCTCTCATCTTTTTCTCCTCTTTCCGTCACATTCTTTCACCTTCTTCAGTCCCCCCCCCACACACACACACACACACACATGCTTTCACTCCTTCCTCTCATCTTTTTATGCAACATGTTTCTGCATGTTCTCATCCACTCAGGAAGGTTGCAGAGCAGCCTCTGTAGGTTTTGTTAATGAGTTTGTGTTGGAGCGCATGTCGTTAAAACGACCTTTGACTCTCAGGCTAATATTGCAGAACTTCCTGGGAAATAATATTTAATTATTAATCAGCCAGGAGTTTCCCTCGGTTATAAGTTTGAGATTTTTAGGGGCAGAAGTTAAACTCAAAGCTGGTCAAACAAAGGATTATACTTATTTCTAGACAATTCTTTCCCACTTCACTCAAGATAATTCCTTCTTTTTTTTTTTTAACTCAATTTGAAATGTATTTACTTTTAGAAAACAATAAAAACCAACAAAAATCTCAGGGGAAAATTCATGAATAGGCTGAGGTCATCAGCTCTTAACATATACCTGAAAAGGCCTTTTAGTGTACCTTACAGCATAACATTTTTTTTTTTTTTTTNTTTTTTTTTTTTTTTAACAGACAGTGCATGTATGCATATATACATGCATGAATGTGTGCTGTAAAATCATACTGAGGCATTGAAAATGACATTTGGAGGTCATGAGTTCAAGTCCCCCCTCCCCCACCAGGGAAGTTTTTTCCAGACAAAATTAATTCAGTCAATTTAGATTAAAATAAATAAATAAATAAATAAATAAATAATAGTAATAAATTTAACTCTTAACCNCCAAAAAACAAAAACAAAAATCAAAAAACAAAGAGTGATTAATGAGGGTTCTAATAACATGCTTACAGTTTTTTTTTTTAATTTAATAACTTGTTTAAGGTTTATTTATTTTTATTGAATAACTTGTTTAAGGTTTATTTTTATTTAATAACTTGTTTAAGATTTATTTATTTAAAAACTTGTTAAGGTTTATTTGTTTAATAACTTGTTAAAGGTTTTTTTAAATTTAATAACTTGTTTAAGGCTTTTTTTAATTTAATAACTTGTTTAAGATTTATTTATTTTTTTGAATAACTTGTTTAAGGTTTATTTATTTTTATTTAATAACTTGTTAAGGTTTATTTTTTTATTTAATAACTTCTTTAAGTTTTTTTATTTAATAACTTCTTTAAGGTTCATTTATTTTTATTTAATAAATTGTTTAAGATTTATTTATTTTTATTTAATAACTTGTTTAAGATTTATTCATCTTTATTTAATAACTTGTTTAAGGTTCATTTATTTTTATTTAATAACTTGTTTAAGGTTTATTTATTTTTATTTAATAACTTGTTTAAGGTTAATTTATTTGTATATAATAACTTGTTTAAGGTTCATTTACTTTTATTTCATAACTTGTTTAAGGTTTATTTAGGCCTGATCCATGTACTAAACGTTGCACTTCTACTTTTGGCAGTTTTGTTTGTTTGTTGTTTTTATGAAAGTTTTAAATTAGTTTGTATAAAAGAAGATTATAAGATAGTTCTTGACACAATGTGCAGAGATAAAACCTGTTTCTCCTGCAGGAAGACATTAAAACCTCAGAATTCACACTCTTTTTTAAAATGCTTTTTACAAATAATGAGCAACAAGTAATTCATGAAAAGTATGACAATAAACTTTTACAGGAAGCTCAAACTTCAAAGGTCAAAGGTCAGAGGTAATAATCCCTGAGGTGTTTTTTAAGGGTCTAGGGTTTGAAAGGTTTCCCAGGGAGATTAACGAGAGGGTTTCCAAGGAAAGAAATTTGATTGAAGTCTGTGTGTGTGTGTGTGTGTGTGCGCATGTGTGTGCGCATGTGTGTGTGTGTGTGTGTGTGTGTGTGTGCATGCGTGCTTTACTGTTGGACCTCAAGAAGGAAGAGGAAGTTTGTGGGAACTAACTCCAATACTTCACAGCTGTCAAACGGTGTTTGCTGGTGTGTGCATGTGTATGTGGTTGTGTGCATGTGTGTGCATGTGTGTGTGTGCAAATTTGACATAAACCCATTAAACAGCTCCCCAATGTTAAAAAATATTTATTGTTCCCTTCGGCTAGGCATACAAAGTATGGACATTCCTGGAACGTGTGAATGTTCATGCTGTGTGTGTGCGTGTGTGTGTGTGTGTGTGTGTGTGTGTGTGTGTGTAATGAACACACAAGAGACAGGGTCTGGTTTTTGAAACTCTCAGTAACTCTATTTTATTTTGTTTTATTCTTTTTCTTTTTTTTAAATGATCCATCCATCAGCAGCCATTTCCCAGAAGAAAAGTAAACTGAGCAGAAAGAAAAAGAGCAAAATAAAGCGAGGGATGGATGTCAAGAAGGAAAAAAGATAAAGAGACAGACAAAGAGAGAATGTGTGCATGTGTGAGATGGATAGACAGTTTGTGTGTGTGTGTGTGAGAGAGAGAGAGAGAGAGAGAGAAAGAGAGAGAGAGTGCATGTGTCAGAGAAAGGGACAAAGAAATGTGGCTCTTGTGGTGGGTAAAGTTCAGCACAGGTCATGACCCTGGGGTCAGGGGTCAAACTATTTTGCCTTACGGTCAGGAGAGATGTGTCTGTGCATGTTCAGCATGTTAACATGCTAAAGCATTTGCAGTAGAAGTAGCAGCAGCAGTTCTGGGGTCTGTAGTTGTTGGGGGACAAATTCACTATCGCTCAAAAGTTTAGAATCAGTCGTCGCTTAATTCTTGCTATTTTATTCAATACTAGTGAATAAAATGTTTAAATTATATGAAACAAACACCAAAATGTATTTTAGTTTATTTAGTATTTTAAAGTGTTTAAATGCTAAATAACAGTATTGTAGTTATTTCTCATGGTGAGATTTAATCTCTGGTTTGTAAATTCTCAGCATCAGTTTCTAGAGCATCAGGGAATAATCTAAAATTTCTAATAATCTCTGGAAACTCATACAACTTCTCTACATGAACCTGGAATCATCTATAATCATGTCAGGATTCTGGACAATTTCAATAAAATGTCTTCATTTTTTACAGCTTCTTGCAAATTATATTAAACCTGTAGATGCAAAATACTAACAGAAATATAGAATCATTTTATACATATGAAACTAAAGTAGTTTGGCATGACTGGAAACATTCTATGTGAAAATCACTAGTGATTACACACTTTTGAGCAGTGGTGTACCTTAAAGGACCATACCACCCATTTTGCATGTTTGGGCCTAATGTTTTCATACATGTAACGTTACTGACAATCATTTCCCAAAGGATAAAACCGTATTTCAGCTTTCCTGATATTTTGCAAAATCTCTTAATCTTTCAAAATCAAATATTAAAGTGATACACCCACCTTAAAAATCCATGTTTCTCCTGCTAATAGTTACACAGCCTTATGAAGTCACGGTCCTTTAAATTTTTCCATAAACGCAGGTCTTCTTTTGGGACTATATTCCCCGGTGGAGGCATACATTCACTCCACGCTTTTTATTGAGCTTAAACACTAAAATTACATAACTTCTAAAAAAACCTGAATACACGTCTTGTTGGTGATGATGGATTACCTATCCCAAGAACGTTTACAGTATCAACAAGTTGATTTTAATAGCAGAATGAACTGAAACCAATGGAGGTCTGGAAGGTAGGAAAAACATTTTTAATTCACCGTTCCAGTAGTATGCTTTGGGAAATGATTGTCAGTAATGTAACATGTATGAAAACTGAATATATTAAGCTCAAACATGCAAAATTGGTGGTATGGTCCTTTAAATAAAGTTTTAAATAGTTTATTGTATCTAAATACTGAATATTGTTGCCTGCCTGAGCCACGTTGTTTTTCTTTCTGTCATACTGGTTAGATGTATATATTGTATCCATTTCCTTTCACATGAATGTTTAATTTAGGGTTTGACCTAAAATAAAGGCTCGATATGATTTTATTACTGTTGAACCACATCATTTTGAGGTAAAACCCCGGAGGGTTCACGCTTCTACGCACAATTATGCCCACAACTGTAATGGGATCCATAAAAAGGAAAACTGCTGAATCTTCAGAGAGCATTCATACCACACACACACACACACACACACACACACACACACACACAGACACACTGTCTAAATTTTCTCATTTGCAGCATGAAATATCATCTGAAATGCACTGAATATCAAATATTGATGGTTTTCCCATGAAAACGTATAGCGTGCTGAGGCAGCTTCCTGAGTTAGAGCGCCCTCTGCTGTACACACTAGGAACTACATCTGCCTGTGCCAAAGGCAGAGGAAGAAAACACAAGCTGTTAAAGGACAGTACCCTCAATTTTTTTGTTTGAACCCATACGTATAACCCACATATATGTTACGTTAACTTACCAGCAACCATTTCCCAAAAACACTACTCTAGCAGAACATTTTAGAATTGTTTTTCCTTCCTACCAGACTGCTGCTAGGTTCAGTTCATTCCAGTAGACTATTTGAAATGTGTTTGAGACACGTAATCCAACACAACAAGCACATCGATTAAGTAACTTAATTTAACCGATCTGACACAGAGCTGCAAGGACAACGTATTTCTCCACCAGGAAATATAGTCCCAGGAAAAAATGGCTTTTAACCAAGAAATTAAAAACAACCACCCTTCTACATTAGGACGTATAGAATTTTAAGGTGTGTGTGTATCATGAACATTTCATTTGGAAAGATTAGGGGATTTGGCAAAATAATAGGAAAGGTAAAATACAGTTTTATGTTTTGGAAGATAATGTAAGTCAGTAACATAACGTATGTGCGAAAATGCAAAACTGCTATTATGGTCCTTTAATAACAAAATCAATTGAGGGCCTTCTGTAATGAAGAACAATTTTCAAAATAAACCAAAATTTATTTAAGAATTATGGGACCAAAATCGTAACCAATTGGGATTTTTATTATTATTATTATTATTGATTATTTTATTGAGTTGTTAATCAATTAATGGTCCAGTTTGGAAATTGTCAGACTGATATGATATAGAGTACATCTCCACATTTAAAGAGCTGAAAATCGAAAATGTTTGGTATTTATTTTGGTATTTTTACTGGATAAATGAGTTAAATTTATTATTCAATAATCTAAATCATCGTTTTGCTATAGATCAGATGATAATCTATCTAATCCAGTTTCAGACATGAATGATTTCAATGTGACTCAGTCAGAATGGTCACACTAGAAATATACAGACAGGAAAAAAAAAAATGTCTGAATGATATTAAAGTGTAATAAGCATTAAATTAAAATATTTATTAAAAACAAACACTGAGGTTCATGTTTTACATTTCAATGACAAACTGGTTGATCCTCGTTTAGCATCCTCAGGGTTTATTATTTGTTTGTCCACATCAGCGGTTATTCATTTTCTCATTGAATAAAATCCAATCAAATACTTATGTCTGCAAAATTATACACCAGGCAAGCATAAAAGACTAAATTCATGATAAGAACAACAATAAAACACAAAAATATAGAAATCAAAAGACAAAACACACACACACACACACACACACACACACACACACACACACACACACATATATATATATATACAATTTACTTGATGGTTATTACAATGCAAATGAATTATGCTAACCTGAGTTTGAACCCCATCCTCTTCCCCTAACACACACACACACACACACACACACACACACACACACACACACACACNTCTAATCCCCCATTTCTATTTTGTTACCCGGGTCCTGTTACTTAGCTACCGGTTGCCATGGTTAGCTGGGTGGATGGGGTTACCTTGGCAACCATACCCATCCTATTGTGTGGCGATCCAGCCACTTTGGGCCTATCCCAAGGCTACACACACACACACACACACACACACACACACACACACACACACACACACACGCATACGCACACACATACGCACACACAACACACACTGAATCACAGCAAAAAAAGACATATTTAACTGGGTATTTTTGCAAATTAAGAATGAAATCATAAAGCGGAAAAGAGAGAGAGAGAGACNAGAGAGAGAGAGAGAGAGAGAGAGAGAGATGGGAGCAAGAGAGGGAGTGTGTGTTAACGTTCATAAACATACCAATAAGTTTCAAGGCACATCAATCTATTCGTAGGTGTGTGTGTGTGTGTGTGTGTGTGTGTGTGTGTGTGTGTGTGTGTGTGTGTGTGNCCCTCAGCTGGGTGAATTATTCCGTCTGCGCCCAACAACAGACACTCACACATTCCCCACCAAGAGTAGCTGCTGTGGTTTGGGTGGGGGTAGTGTGTGTGTGTATGTGTGTGTGTGTATGTGTGATGCTCTGGTGTTAATGTATTGGCCGACACTGTGAACAGAAACACTAACACGCAGCACAGCGTGTTTGACACAAGCTCAGAATGATTCATCAGGAAACGGCTGGTGGGTTTTGTCGTCCTGCTGCAGCCACACAAAGATGTTGTTAAAAGACAAATATCACTCTTCAACCAAAATCCTGTCATTTTTTTTTTCTTCTTCACCCAGAGGGTGCTCAGAGGAGATGGGAGGGAAAGAACCAAACTGATAGCATACTCAAAATTATATCAACTCAAAGTGAAATGAACTGAATGACACTTAACTCTAAATGACAAAAGTAAAGGCTTCATAGCAGTTTGTATTGACTTGTCACCACTAGAGGGCACTGTTGGCTAAATATCTAAAATTGGCACAAGAACAAAGAATTTCTGCAATTTCTGGAAAATTATAAAATAATAAAAGAGCTTTACAGATCATGAAAGAAGGGAAACACAAACACAAAAGATAAATACCAGTAGAATGAAATCAGGTTGGATTTTATGGAGGATGTAATGCTGAAATGATAAAGTCTAAAGCTTTAAATCATAGAAAATAAGCCACAAAAACTAAATTTCATTTAAGCTGCATAACATTTTATAAATGCATCAGACAAATGTTATTATGTTTGGGTAACTAAATAAAATCAGATGTTTAATCTTCATAAATCTCAGCAATGAAGCTGATGTGGAAAACGTGTTTTCATAAGCAGCAGGAATGATGGACAAAACACAACAAACAACAAAATACTGAACTTAAGTTACAGAAACAGGTTTTAAAAAAGGCAGGATTTTCCTTTAAATGTTACACGTCAGCTATTTTTTTCTTATTAAGCAATATGAATGTGATTATATTGTTTGTGGGTCTGTTGTGTGTGTGTGTGTGTGTGTGTGTNGGGGGGGGATGTGTCTGGGTGTATTCAGGTGTGTTTGTAGAGGTATTTGTCATTAGTGTTGTAAAGAGTAATCAGTGTGTTTCTTCATACCTGTGTGTTTGTGTGTGTGTGTGTGTGTGTGTGTGTTGTCAGCAGGCAGAGACCATCATAGGTCACGCTTCANTGTGTGTGTGTGTGTGTGTGTGTGTTGTCAGCAGGCAGAGACCATCATAGGTCACGCTTCATCAGAAGCTGTGTTTGTGGACAGTTTCATAGAATAAACAAATCCATACTTTACATACAGAGGCCCATTACTGCCTGACTGTGCGTGTGTGTGTGTGCGCGCACATGCATGCATGCACATGTATATACATTAATGCGTGTGCATGTGTGCATGCATATGTTTTTTAAGGGTTAATATATGGAACTAAGAAAGAACCACATCTACATTAGCATGCGCATATGCTAATATAGAAGTGATACATGTATATGATACATGTACACATATTCATGTGTACATGTATCATATCATACATGTATTATATCATACCATATATATCATTACATATTGTACCAATCATATATCATATCATACAGTATATCATATCATATCATATCATATCATATATCATATCATATCATATCATACAACATATCATATCATATCATATATCATGTAGTATCTATATATCATATCATATGATATCATTTCATTACATATCATATATCATATCATCACATCACATCATTTATCATCTATCATATCATATCATATATCACATCACATCACACCACATCACATCACATTGCATCATATCATATCATATCACATCACATCATATAATATCATATATCACATCACATCACACCACATCACATCACATCACATCATATCACATATCACATCACATCATATCATATATCACATCACATCACATCATATCATATATCACATCACATCACATCATATATCACATCACATATCATATCATATATCACATCACATCACACCACATCACATCACATCACACCACACCACATTACATCACATCACATCACATCATATCATATATCACATCACATCACATCATATCACATCACATCACATCACATCACATCATATATATCACATCACATCACATCACATCATATCACATCATATCATATCATATCATATCATATATCATATCATATCATATCATACAACATATCATATCATATCATATATCATGTAGTATCTATATATCATATCATATGATATCATTTCATTACATATCATATATCATATCATCACATCACATCATTTATCATCTATCATATCATATCATATATCACATCACATCACACCACATCACATCACATTGCATCATATCATATCATATCACATCACATCATATAATATCATATATCACATCACATCACACCACATCACATCACATCACATCATATCACATATCACATCACATCATATCATATATCACATCACATCACATCATATATCACATCACATCACATCATATATCACATCACATCACATATCATATCATATATCACATCACATCACACCACATCACATCACATCACACCACATTACATCACATCACATCACATCATATCATATATCACATCACACCACATCACATCACATCACATCATATCATATATCACATCACATCACACCACATCACATCACATCACATCATATCATATATATCACATCACATCACATCACACCACATCACATCACATCACATCACATCACATCATATCATATATATCACATCACATCATATCACATCATATCATATCAT
>VXCM01008602.1:0-16960 GCA_014773175.1 Lucifuga dentata
TTTTTTTTTTTTTTAAAGATGTTGTAGAAATAAAATTGTCCAGTTTAGAAAATCAAGATGCAGCAACAATACTTGCAGAAATAACAAGCACATTCTGGATCATGGTTAAATATATACTTTATGTAGAACGTAACGCTATAATACCTTTTTGAGTGGCATGGTGTGATCTGTAAGAACTAACGCAGATTGAATGAAGACTGCCTCCATTATAAAGGAATAGCATATGTTGTTCACAAATCTCTTCACAGCTGCATCTCCCACAGCAACGTCAGTTAGCTACAAAAACTTCAGCACTACTCAGGTGACAAAATGTAAACCGATCGGCCTGAGGGTGGTGCTATAATAAATTCAGAATTTTTGCATATATTGGCCTATAACTTTTGAACCGTAAATCCTAGAATCAAAATTCTTTTTACCTTTGATTGGAACTATATGCATCTATCCATAAAGGCCACGCCCATTTATGCCTGGCTAAATTTTCTGCCATTTTGAATTGTTTCTAAAACAGTTTTGTCTTCCTCCTCCAGTTTTGGCTCAAACATCACCAAAATTTACATGACATGTTTGGACCAAGCTGAAAAAAAAGTACCATTTTAGATTTTTTTTTTTTTTATTCTTTACTGTTTTGCTACAATTGGCTGATGAAGTTGTAGGCGTGGCTAATTCTACAACATCTGCTATAAAATGTGGTATCTCCTGAAGGAATTAATCTCATGTAACCAGGTGGACATGTTTGTTAAACACATCTGGAAAAAAAAATTACTAACTATACAGTTAGTACAGTCTTACTTTACACTTATTATAGTTTTAGTACAATAACTATAATCTTATTATACACTTATTAAAGTCTTACTATAAGACTACA
Organism: Lucifuga dentata; assembly: GCA_014773175.1. Classification (NCBI taxonomy): domain Eukaryota; kingdom Metazoa; phylum Chordata; class Actinopteri; order Ophidiiformes; family Bythitidae; genus Lucifuga; species Lucifuga dentata. The sequence continues at coordinate 866 of VXCM01008602.1, forward strand.
CTAAGTATGTAGTAAGACTATAGTAACTGTATAGTCTTACTATACACTTAATATAATTACACACTTTCGTAAGACTACAGTAAGTGTATAGTAAGACTATAATAAGGTGTAGTAAGACTATGGTAATAATAACTTTATTTATATAGCACCTATAAAAAGAGTTTACAAAGTGTTTTGACAGACAAAGCAATACAATATAACAGCAGAAAGCCAGACAGACAGGCAGGACAAAATATTCAGGAAAAGTTCAGTTAAGCTACCAAGAACACAAATGATAAACAAGGGAATAGGTAAAAACTAAAATAAAAAGTAAAACAAATAAAAGCCAATAAAACAACAATAAATAAACATATAAATAAACAGCAAATGCAGATAAGACAATAAAAGCAAGAAAAAGGACAACTTAAGGATGACATCACATAAAAGCAAATCTATAAAAATGGGTTTTAAGAAGAGATTTAAAAGAAGAAACTGAATCTGTGAGCCTTATCTCCTCAGGCAGGTCGTTCCAAAGTAGAAGGGCCCTGATGGCAAAAGCTCGGTCACCTTTGGATTTCAGCCTCAACTTTGGAACAGCCAGAAGGGTCCCACCCGAGGATATAAGGCTGCGAACTGGCTCATATGGAGTCAACATTTCAGTAACGTAAGATGGAGCCAGACCCAGGAGTGCTTTAAAAGTGATTAATAAAATCTTAAACTANTTTCAGTAACGTAAGATGGAGCCAGACCCAGGAGTGCTTTAAAAGTGATTAATAAAATCTTAAACTAAATCGAAAAGGGAACTAGTAGAGGGAAACCAGGATTAGGATAATGTGATGTCGTCTATTAAAACAAGTGAAAAGCCTAAGTAAGTGTGTAGGAAGACTATAATAAATCTATAGGGAGACTATAGCAAGTCTATAGGAAGACTATAGCAAGTCTATAGGAAGACTATCGTAAGAGTATAGTAAGTGTATAGTCAGACTAGCAAGTGAATAAAAAGACTAGTAAGAGTATATTAAGACTATAATAAATGTATAGTAAGACTATAGTAAGTGTATGAAAAAGACTATAGTAAGTGTTTAGTAAGACTATGGTAAATATATAAAAGGACTATAGTAAATGTGAAGTAAGACTATAGTAAGTGTACAGTAAGACTACAGTAAGTGTACAGTAAGACTATAGTAAGTGTATAATAAGACTATAGTGAGTGTATAATAAGACTATACTGAGTGTATAATAAGATTATACTAAGACTATAGTACGACTATAGTAAGTGTATAGTAAGAATATACTAAGTGTGTGTAGTAAGTCTGTAGTAAGACTTTAGAAGTGTATAGTAAGATTAGAGTAAGTGTATCATAAGATGAAAGTAAGTGTATTAAAAGACTATAGTAATTGTATAGTAAGACTAATATAAGTGTGTTGTACAGTAAGATTATAGTAAATGTATAGTAAGGCTTTAGTAAGTGTATAAAAAGACTGTAGTAAGTGTATACTAAGACAATAAGTGTATAGTAAGACTATTGTAAGTGTATACTAAGATTATGGTAAATGTATACTAAGATTATGGTAAGTGTATAGTAAGACTATAGTAAGTGTATAGTAAGACTACAGTAAGTGTATAGTAAGACTATAGTAAGTGTATAGTAAGACTACAGTAAGTGTATAGTAAGACTATATTAAGAATATAGTACGTCTATAGTAAGTGTACAGTAAGACTATAGTAAGTGTTTAGTAAGATTGTAATAAGTATATAAAAAGACTATAGTAACTGTAGTAAGACTACAGTAAGTATACAGTAAGACTATAATAAGTGTATAGTAAGGCTATAGTAAATGTATAAAAAGATTATATTAACTGTATAGTAATACTATAGTAAGTGTATAGTAAGACTATAGTACGACTACAGTAAGTGTATAGCAAGACTATAGTGAGTGTGTAGTAAGACTATAATAAGTGTGTAGTAAGACTATAGTAAGTCTGTAGTAAGACTTTAGTAAATGTATAGTTAGACTATAGTAAGTGTATCATAAGACTATAGTAAGTATATAAAAGGACTATAGTAAGTGTGTAGGAAGACTATAGTAAGTGTGTAGAAAGGCTATAGTAAGTGTATAAAAAGACTATAGTAAGTGTATACTAAGACTATAGTAACTGTATAGTAAAACTATAGTACGACCATAGTAAGTGTATAGTAAGACTATAGTAAAACTATATTATGTATAGTAAGACTATCGTAAGTATATAAAAAGACGATTGTAACTGTGTAGTAAGACTATTGTAAGTGCACAGTAAGACTATAGTAAGTGTATAAAAAGACTAGTAAGTGCATATTAAGACTATAGTAAGTCTGTATTAAGACTATAGTAAATTTATAATAAGACTATAGTAAGTGTATGAAAAAGACTATAGTAAGTGTGCAGTAAGACTATTTTAAGTATATAAAAGGACTGTAGTAAGTGTGAAGTAAGACTATAGTAAGTGTACAATAAGACTATAATAAATGTATAGCAAGCTTATAGTAAATGTATAAAAAGACTATTAATTGTATAGTAATACTATATATAGGTATAGTAATACTATATATAGGTATATGCTAATATAAGTGTATAGTAAGGCTATCCTAAGTGTATAAAAAGATGAAAGTAAATGTATAGTAAGACTATAGTATGTGTCTAGTAAGACTAAAGTAAGTGTACAATAAGACTATAGTAAGACTATAGTAAGTATATAATACGACTATAGTAAGACTATAGTAAGTGTATAGTAAAACTATAGTACGACTATAGTAAGTGTATAGCAAGACTGTAGTAAGTGTGTAGTAAGACTATAGTAAGTCTGTAGTAAGGCTTTAGTAAGTGTATAGTAACAATATATGTGTATCATAAGACGATAGTAAGTGTAAAGGAGAGAAATCCAAACCCTCATGGCTTTCATACCTCACCTAACCTGGCCAATCATTGCTAAAAGAAGGCGTGTCCAGCAGAATACAGCTTCCTCCACAAATAACGGCAACCGTGGTAAATAAAAGCAAAATGGACTGAAATAAAAATGTCTTTATATTTATCCTCTTGATCTTTCACTCAAAATATATATTTTTAAATAATAGCCTTTAATTAAATAAAAATAACTGAAAGGAAAAAAAATTCTTATCATGAAACAAATATTTTTCTGAATGGTCCTGTTAGAGGACATGTGTGTATTTTGACTGAGGATGATGGTGATGATGTTGATGATGGTGGTGATGATGACGATGATGATGTTGGTGATGATGATGATGATGATAAAGATGATGGTGATGTTGGTGATAATGCTGTTGATGATGGTGATGATGAAGATGTTGTTTTTGTTGATGATGATGATGATGATCATGATGATGATGATGGTTCCAATGGACAAAGAATCTCTAAGCATCACAGCAGGAGATGTTACATCAATCAGTCACAGATATGACATCAATGATGTCACCAATGTCAATCATTGGTTTGGTTTACTTAGCCTTAGCCAGACTATGTCTATGCTACGTGTAGTTAGCCTTAGCTCAGCCTATGTCTTTGCTAGGTCAGCAGTGTGAGTGTAGCCTGGAGGCTCACTATTTATCTGTCAGGCTTTTCCCATTCTCACATGACTTTTGCTAATTGTCGTTTCTTGTATGCATCTTTCTAATTCACCTCTCTGTCTTTTTGGATGGTCCATGTATCCAAAGAGTGAGTGGACTGTGACCAGAAGTCCATCCAACTGGCTGCCATGTAGCTTCTGACCCTGATGATGCTCCCACCAAAGCCTCCCACNACCCCCATTCACTCTATGACTCATATTTACTCATAGTCATCATAACGTTGATTTCATACAGATTAAACTGACATTGGATCACTGATTATTTGCTGTTCATCTTATTCTGTAATATTTCCTGAATAAATAGCCTCTCCTGACTCAGTATTTCAGGAAGTAACACCTTTAAATGTGTGGAAGTAAAACTGTTTCCGACATTTTATGTTTAAATTGTAGTTTATGTATTTTGGTTATTATTATTATTTTTTTTTATGTTTCTTTTTTTTTTTTTTTTTTTTNTTTTTTTTTTTTTTTTTTTAATTTGTCCGTAGTTGCGTGTTGCGTTTCGATCCGCTGAGTAGCGACCAGGAGGCGAAACGCAGACCAGACAGCAGCTTTGTGACCGTAGAAGAAGAGAAGCTTCGTGGTTGCGGAAGTCAGCGAGCTAAAGTTACAAGTACAGTACATTAAAGTGAGCAGATTGGAGGTTCTCCAGGGGAAACACCATGGCGTTTGTCACGGCCAACTGGAACCCTCTGGGAGAAGCTTTTTACCGGTGAATACATCTGCGTTTGGGGTTCGACCCACATCTCACACTGTTAGCATGTTAGCTACGCCCGCTAATAACAAATGACAGATGCTTGGTCATGTAAGCAGAAAACACGCTAGCTGCTAACCAATTTCTTAAAAATAAATGTGAATGTATGCCAATAATTCGGTGTTAATTAGCTGTTAAACTGCTTATTTTTAACTGAGTCCTGAGCTGATAAAAGTGTGTATGTTTGTTTGTGTGCGCCTGCTAGCCTGTGATTTAGCATCTCTGGTCATGTGACTCTGTGTTACAGTATGAGCGTATGATCATGTTTGCCTTGTTTTGTTTATCATGTGACTTTTTGTGCTAGCATAGCTAAAAGCTAAGCTAGAGGGTAAACTAGCACTAATATAACAGCAGCTTTAACTGTTACACACAGTAAGCAGGTTCATCCTTAAATCCTTAAATAACAAAGATGTCACTCAAGTCGCTTTAATGCACAGAAGTTTCCATCCAATCAGAATGAGTAAAACAGGAGAGCAACACTCTGATTTTAACCTGCAGCGTTAAAGTGCCAGAATGTATGAATAGACCCTCAAAACAGAAAGAAAAACAAGATTCACACTGACTTGTGTGTGTGTGTGTGTGTGTAGGAAAACAGAGCTGTATGACATGTGTTGGAAGTTACGGGATGGACTCAGAGACTGTCTGGTAGCTGCTGCTCCCTATGGAGGACCAATAGGTAAACACACACACGCACACACACACATCTTCAAACATATTGCTTGTAGGGATCACATGATGATGTTGCGGAATCTTCATCCTCAGGCCAGGAAGAGAGAACCTGGCTTTATTTTGCTGGTATTTCTAGTAAATAAATAAATTCTGTTTACTCTCTGTCTGTCTCCCTTCCTTTCTTTGTCTTTCTGTCTCTCTGCCTGTCTGTATCTCTCAGCTCTCCTCAGAGAGCCTCAAAGACGTTCACCCAGCTCTCGTCCTCAATTGGAGATTTATTCGGCATCTGGAGTCGGCATGGCAAACTTCCCGGTAAACTGCCACTTCCTCTTCTGCTTCACATAGAAACACAGCAAAATGGATTGTGTGTAACGAGCCGTCTGTCTGTCTGTCTGTCTAGTGGAAAAGTGGTCCGGTTGTCCAGTTGGGATGGACTGTGTGTGACGAGCTGCTTTGTATTCAGGAAGATGGTTCAGTTCTCATCTACGATCTGTTTGGATCATTCAAGAGACACTTCAGTATGGGACAGGTCAGTCTATGAACACACACTCATGAGGCTCACAGTTCACCTATTTCACCAAACATTCCCAGAACAAATTGTTTAGACTGATTTAAGATGGATTTTTTTAAGATGTTTGTCGTGTTTGCTGCTGTTTGAGGTCAATTTATTGCATCAATCAGCATGAAGTCTGAAGAAGATTAACACAGCTTGAGTTATTCTCTCCTTTCAGGAAGTCGTCCAGAGTCAAGTCCTAGAAGCTAAAGTCTTCCATTCGCCTTATGGGACAGGTGTTGCCATAGTGACGGGCTCCTCGCGCTTCACCTTAGCAACCAACATTGATGACCTGAAGCTGAGGAGGTTACCTGAAGTCCCAGGTAACAGCTAGTAACAGCTGTCTCACTGAGTCAGAAGGCGTGGATGTCTGGAGAGAAGTGGATAATTTGGTTTTGGATGATGGTGAAATCAGAGCTCCATCCTTTACATTTTGTTTTCTTTCCTGTAACATGACTCATAATTCCAGCTGAGTTTGACGATGTCGTGATTTAGACGTTTCACCTGTGGTGTGTCTGTAGGCCTGCAGGGGGCGCCGTCCTGCTGGGCTGTCCTGACTCAGGACAGACAGACTAAAGTCCTGCTGGCTAACGGACCCGATCTCTTCATTCTGGACAACACTTCCTGTACCGCTGTGGTGAGACACACACACACACACACACAGACAAACGTACCCACACGTCAATCAGTGCTGATTATGAAGTAGGAGAAACTTTAAATTTGCTTTGTGTGTGTGTGTGTGTGTGTCTCTCTCTCTCTCTCTTTGTGTGTGTGTCCTCAGTGTCCTCCAGGACTCAGTCCTCAGGCTGGCAGCATCATCCACATGTCGGTGTCCTTCAGTTATAAATATCTGGCTCTGTTTACTGACACTGGACACCTGTGGACAGGCTCTGCCAACCTCCAGGTGAGCTCTTCCTCTGGCCAATCAGCTTTGAACTTCCTCAACTGAGGAAGCAGAAGAAGAAGGATGGGGTTAGTGGGTGTGGCCTGTCTGAATGATTGACATGTGATTTTGTGTCAGCAGGATAAAGTGACTGAGGTCAACACCAAAGTTAGAATGCCTCCCAAAGAGATGGTCTGGTGAGTCTACCTGTCTGTCTACCTGCACATCCCTCCATTTATCTCTCTGTCTGATCTGGTCATTTACGTGTCTCACCTTCTCGTTCTGTCCAGGTGTCGCAGACCGAAGAGTCAGCAGCCGTCTGTGGTGCTGCTGTGGGACAATCACCTCCTGGTGGCTGGAGTTTGTAACGACACCATCCAGTATCTTTACCAACCTGATGCCAAATCACACACACACTTTGTTTAATGTGCCACAGCTCACCTGAGTGAAATAACACCTATGGTAATGTCAGAAGGTGAAGATGAAGATGAAAGGAGAGCAAAAGTTGAGCTGTCCTCAGTGTGAGTTGCTGAGCAGGTCACCAACGTCGATCTGGCTGTGTGTGTTCACTTTTGCCGTAATTAATCAAAACGCTACGTCCAAATGTTGGGAAAAATGGAAAAAAAACCCACCTTTGTATTTTCTGTTCACATTAAAGTGACTTTTTATCAGATGAAGTGGGTTCCTAATGTGAAATAGAGGTTTCTTGGTGGTTTGACCCTTGACCCCGGCTCAGGTTTCCTATTGACGAGCAGTGTGTGTGTGTTAGCGAGCTGGACGGCGTTCGGATCATCGGCCCGTCCCGCCAGGAGCTGCTGCAGGAAGTTCCTCTGGTCTGCCAGGATATCTTCAAGATCGCCTCCATGGCTCCTGGAGCTCTGCTGCTGGAGGCCCACAGGGAGTACGAGGTGCCCTACCTGCCTGTCTGTCTGACTGACTACCCATCTGTCTGACTACCTCTTTGTCTGAACACCTGTCTGTCTGCCTGTCTACCTGTCTGTATGTCTGACTACCTGTCTGTCTGTCTGAACACCTGTCTGACTGTCTCTCTGTTTGTGTGAACACCTGTATTCTCTGTGGCCAGCTCTCATGTCTCCTCCTGTGTGTGTGTGTGTGTGTGTGTGTGTGTTTGTGTGTAGAAGTCCAGTCAGAAGGCTGATGAGTACCTGAGGGAGATCAAGGAGCAGAGCATGCTGGGAGAAGCTGTCAGACAGTGTGTGGAGGCGGCGGGACACGAATACGACTCAAACACCCAGAAGTCCCTGCTGAGGGTCTGAATGCTCCGTTTGCTTTTGTTGTCTCTTTAACGTCGATGTTTTATGAATGTGGATCAGATTTTTCTGAGATTCTCAGATTTCAGGGTCAGATTTCCTGATTTATAGATCAGATTTCTCAGAGATACTCTGATTTGTGCTCAGGTTATCTTGGATGAAAAATGTAGAATTACACTGTCAGATTTAAAACTAAAAGCTTTAATAAGGTTGATGCATTATTAACTTGCTGGATTCCTCACAGCATTTTTATGAATCGTTTCCCTGCTTTGGAATATCATAAACATGTGACTTGATTTTTGTTTACACGTCATGTGACTGTTTTGGCACGTCATGTGACTCTGTGTTTCGCTTGCCAGGCAGCGTCGTTTGGAAAATGTTTCCTGACCGACTTCAGTCCAGATCATTTCCTGACCACATGCAGAGAACTCAGAGTGCTGAACGCCATCAGAGAGAGCTGTGTGGGCCTGCCGCTCACACACACACAGTATCCATGTGTACACACACACACACATGCACACCACACAGTATCCATACACACACACACACACACACACACACACGCACACACACACAGAGTATCCATATACTACACACACAAAACACTGGAGCATCACATGCTGTTGAATTTATTAGTTACCATGGTAATGTCTCTAGCTCCTTGACCTTTGACATCAGATTCAAACAGATGACCCTGCAGGTGCTCATTGACAGGTGAGTAAATCCTGTGTGTGTGTGCGTGTGCATGCGTACCTGTGTCTTTGATTTTGTTCTTTGATTTTACATTGTTAACCACCCCATTTTTATATCTCACTTGTCTGTATATCTGTTTACCTGTTGTTCACTGTCTGTCTCTCAGGCTGGTGTATCGACAGTTCTGCCCATTAGCAATAGAGATCTGTCGTTACCTGAAGATTCCAGAATATCAGGGTGTCAGCAGGGTTCTCAAACACTGGGCGTCCTGCAAGGTAACACATCTCTCGCTGTCTCATCTTCCTGTTTAAATCTGTTCAGTTAGACCCTTTCCTTCATACAGAGCTAACTATGCTAACCCTTCATACAGAGCTAACTATGCTAACCCTTCATACAGAGCTAACCATGCTAATCCTTCACACAGAGCTAACCATATTAAACCTTCATACAGAGCTAACCATGCTAACCCTTCATACAGAGCTAACCATGCTAGCCTTTCATATAGAGATAACCATTCTAACCCTTCATACAGAGCTAACCATGCTAACCCTTCATACAGAGCTAACCATGCTAACCCTTCATACAGAGCTAACCATGCTAACCCTTCATACAGAGCTAACCATGCTAACCCTTCATACAGAGCTAACCATGCTAACCCTTCATACAGAGCTAACCATGCTAACCCTTCATACAGAGCTAACCATGCTAACCCTTCATACAGAGCTAACCATGCTAACCCTTCATACAGAGCTAACCATGCTAACCCTTCATACAGAGCTAACCATGCTAACCCTTCATACAGAGCTAACCATGCTAACCCTTCATACAGAGCTAACCATGCTAACCCTTCATACAGAGCTAACCATGCTAACCCTTCATACAGAGCTAACCATGCTAACCCTTCATACAGAGCTAACCATGCTAACCCTTCATACAGAGCTAACCATGCTAACCCTTCATACAGAGCTAACCATGCTAACCCTTCATACAGAGCTAACCATGCTAACCCTTCATACAGAGATAACCATTCTAACCCTTCATACAGAGCTAACCATGCTAACCCTTCATACAGAGCTAACTATGCTAATCCTTCACACAGAGCTAACCATATTAACCCTTCATACAGAGCTAACCATGCTAACCCTTCATACAGAGCTAACCATGCTAACCCTTCATACAGAGCTAACCATGCTAACCCTTCATAGAGAGCTAACCATTCTAACCCTTCATACAGTGCTAACCCTGTTTACTATGACCGCCAGTGTGATTTCATACAGAGTGATACATTGTGTGTTTGTTACTACACTTTGCGTGTGTGCGTGCATGTCTGTGTGTGTGTGTGGGCATCATCAGGTGCAGCAGAAGGACCTGTCTGATGAGGCCATAGCGAGAGCTGTGTGTTTGAAGGTGGGAGACTCACCTGGTGTTTCCTACTCGCACATCGCAGCGCGAGCATATGAATGTGGACGCACTGAACTCGCCATCAAGGTATCACACACACACACACACACATTAGCTACACACTCGTCTATACTCAGTATGTTTTTGCTGTGCACACACACATGCACATGCATGTGAGCAGTGAGCACAATGTATGTTAATGTGTTTTGTTATATGTAGTCCTTCATTTCAAATTCTCAAGTGTATCTCTCTCTCTCTCTCTCTCTCTCTACAGTTGTTGGATTATGAGGCTCGCTCAGGAGAGCAGGTTCCTCTGCTGTTGAAGATGAAGAGGAGTCAGCTGGCATTGAGTAAAGCTGTAGAAAGTGGAGACACTGATCTTGGTATGTCAGAGTGCCGTTTGCTCGCTGCTCCTCCATCTCTACACGTTGTTTCATTCCTCTCCATCGTCTGTGTTTCTAGTCTTTTTTTTCTTATTTTGAAGTTTTAATCACTGAACAGGAAGTTATTTCTGTGTCTTGTCACATTTTCTCATATTTGTCAGTTATTATAATTTTTTTTTTTTTTAATCATAGTTATTTGAACAATACATACATAATAATACATAATAAGTGAAGTCATCAAAAAATAACTAATAACAGTACCAGTGTTTCCCATACATAGGCTGTACTTGGGCGGCCTGCTCAGGTAGATCGTAAGATAAAATCCAAATTGCGGGACGGAAGGTAGACCAGCCTTAAAAAAAAAAAAAAAAAANAAAAAAAAAAACTAGTGCAGTGCCCGTTCAGTCCTGCCGGTCCTGTTTGGACTGGACAGGACTTTGTGACGTGTGCCGCAGCCTGCCATAAGTGCCTTTGGAGTGGAGCATGTCCTGTCATGCGTGGAGCACAGCTCAATTTGAGAACCACTCATCCAAACAACTTCACACGTAACACTGCACATGCTTGGGTCCTGAGCAATGAACCTACTAAATATCAGCTTCATAAAGTGCCGGGTTCTACAGATGTTGGTGCCACAGACAGAGATTTCTGGATTTATAGTAAGATACAACTGCAACGCTGACCAGCAGCCAGACCGTAACAACACATTAACTGCAGCCTGCTCTTCCTCTGTGTGTGTGTGTGTTTGTGTGTGTGTTTGTGTGTGTGTTTGTGTGTGTGTGTGTGTGTGTGTGTGTGTGTCTCAGTGTACACTGTGGTGACATATCTGAAGAATGAGATGAACAGAGGAGATTTCTTCATGACTCTGAGGAACCAGCCTGTAGCTCTCAGCCTCTACAGACAGGTATTTCATCTTCCTCTTCCGCTTCCTCTTCCTCTGGTGAAGAGGATGATGATCTGCGTTGTGTGAAACATTCTGTCTTCTTGTGCTTGTTTGGTTTCTTCTTGTGGCTGAATGAAGTAACAGTGCATTAAAACATGCTGATGACCCAGGACGTATTAATTAATGAAGTGAACGGCTGTAATAGTTTAATTACTAAATTAATAAATTTAGTATTTCTGTTTGAGCTCCGTGATTCTAATGTAGTAGTTCTGTTTGTGATTTTGGTTTGGGAAGAGATGATGTTTGAAGATGAAGAACTGAAACGCCTCTGAGCTGAAGTTCTCTATGAAAGGCTCACTATTTATCAATCAACCTGTGTGTGTTTGTGTTGTTGTTTATGTTGTGTGTGTGTGTAGTTCTGTAAGCTGCAGGAACCAGAAACACTGAAGGATCTTTATAACCAGGACGACGACCACCAGGAACTTGCCAACTACTACGTTACCGCCAGTTACAGAGAGAAGGTGCGAGCCGCTNGACCACCAGGAACTTGCCAACTACTACGTTACCGCCAGTTACAGAGAGAAGGTGCGAGCCGCTTACTTCCTGTTCCTGTTTAAATACAAGCCGCTCACTTCCTGTTGCATTTTAAAGCCGTTGATCAGCTGATCAAAGGAAAAAATGAGCAAAGACTGAGTAAAAGAAATAATTAAGCTTTTGTCTTTCTCTCTCTGTCTGTCTTTCAGAGGTTAGAGACCCGTCTGTCTGTCCTGCAGAGCGCCGTAGACGAATACAACAAGGCCAAGAATGAGTTCGCTGCCAAGGTGACACACACGCACACGCACACACACACACACACTCTCCTTCCTCCCACCCTCCCTCACTGTGCCCTCGTTTCTCTTCAGGTCACAGAGGACGAGATGCGCCTCCTTCGTTTTCAGAGGAAGCTGGATGATGAGAAAGGGGCGGGGCTGCTGGGACTATCCCTACAGGTGATACAGCTGAAGGGGCGGGGCTTGTTACAGGATGTCGTTTGGGTGATGCAGCTTTACAACATTCATCTTTGGATGCTGCTTCCTGTTTGTGGACGTCGTTTCCTGTTTGTCTCGTCTGCAGGCGACCATGGAGGCTCTGCTCGCTCTCGGTTTACACAAACAAGCAGAACAACTTTACCGAGACTTCAGAGTCCCTGACAAGAGGTGAAACCTGCCAAAACTTCCAAGTTTACAGAATGTTTGCAGAGGAAGAGAATATATATATATAAAATGTCAATATTATAATAATTAATTAATAATAATTATAATAATAATATGATTATAATAGAACCTGCTTCCAAAATGAGCTTAAAATGTCAAAAGCACCAACACAACCTGTCTCTGTCTGTCTGTCTGCCTGCCTGTCTGTCCTGTCTGTCTGTCTGTCTGTCTGCCTGCCTGTCTGTCCTGTCTGTCTGTCTGTCTGCCTTCCTGTCTGTCCTGTCTGTCTGCCTGCCTGTCTGTCCTGTCTGTCTGTCTGTCTGCCTGCCTGTCTGTCCTGTCTGTCTGCCTGCCTGTCTGTCCTGTCTGTCTGTCTGTCTGTCTGTCTGTCAGGTATTGGTGGTTGAAGCTGAAGTCTCTGGCAGAAAAGGAGGAGTGGGAGGAGTTAGAGAAGTTCTCAAAGAGCAAGAAGTCTCCTATTGGCTATCTGGTAGGAAGTGTTTGAAGTATTTTTCCGCTTTCCACTGGACATTTGATTCCTGTCGGATTTGTTTGTTTGTTTCTGAGGAATCGTTCTTGCTTTAGTTTGTCTGATGAACATCTCTAAATATTCCTGTCGCATATTTAAAACTCAGAGTTTTACCACATTGAGCAGCGAACCTGGTGACGTGATGAGAAATTGATTCAGACACACACACACACTCACTTTCTGTTCTCAGCCTTTCGTGGAAATCTGCATGAAGAGTCACAACAAATATGAAGCCAAGAAGTACGTGACCAAAGTAACACCAGAGCAGAAGGTCAAAGCTCACCTCGCCATTGGGTAAGAAAGAGTGCGTGCATGCATGTGTGTGTTTTTATGTGTGTGTGTGGAACTAAAACATGACTCTCCTCTCCCTCAGGGATCTGGAAGGAGCAGCGGACGCAGCCATCGAGAGGAGGAACGAAGCAGAAATGGGCGCCGTTCTGTCTCGTTGCTCCACCTCCGACTGCCTCCTGATTGACAAGCTGAACCGAGCAAAGTCAGCTGCTGCCAAAAAGTGAACCTCCATCCAAACACAATTTAATTACCTTTAACAGCCCTGCTGGCTGAAAAGTGATCCAAGCTGGACTCTAGCGGAAAATGAGCCTGTGTTACATAACATCTGTTACCATAGCAATGGGTGGATAGTGTGCAGCGGTGCATTGGGGGAGCAGAGATGAGCAGAGAATCAGAACATTCGGTTCTAACTCGTGTAATTAATAGTTAATGTGTTTTCTTTGTCATGTTTCTGATCCCAGATATTAAAATGTGATGTGATGACGACATTCTGGATTCTATTATTTTCATTTTTCCTGTGGAACATTCCTCCTATAAAACCAAGAGGATTACTGGGACAGGTAATTTTCACAAACTTATGAATTACATCTCTATTTTAAAAATTACACGGCCCACCACTGGTATCCTCCCGCAATTAAACCACCTTCTAATAACCTCACCATGACACTAGGGTTATATGCTGCTGTTATTAGACGTAACCAGCCCATATTCACAGTGACTAACCTTTATCAAGTGGAATAAAGTGATTTAACACCAGGATCAACACCAAAGACAGTTACAACACACTAACTGCAGAGACATGAATAGGATATAGCATTATTACGCATTATGACAGCATGCAGCATCACATATAAACATGGCATAACCTAAATCAGTGTCATTACGGGGAGAGAAGAACAAAGATGACAAAAGCAAAAAGAAGAAGTGACCCTGATGATGTGATTTTTGTCTCCATTTTATTCATTTTGTTTCTTATCATTTTTTTGAGACACCAACAGAGAACACCTAATACATATAAAGTCAACAGCATGGGAATGTCACAGTTGATAATTAAGATAATAATATTAATAAATAAGAAGATAATAAAAATGAATGTAGGTTGAACTGTTAAGCCTCTGAATAAAATAGATAAGTCCAAATTCACTCCATTCTTCCCCCCCCACCCCCAAGGGGTCCATGCTCCCCTCCCCCAAGGTAGGAGTCTATGAAATGATGACATCACATAAATATGACATCATTTGGAAGGTAGTTTATCAGACTGAGCACCAGATCAGCGGTTGTTTCTTGGATACACGTCAACATGAGCGGTCACAGATTTGTTAGCAGCACAACCAGCACAGACATGAACTCAGAGATGATCATCAGTGATCTGAGCAGCAAGCTGCAGGCAGAACAGGCAACTAATGCCTCTCTGAACCAGCAGCTCTGCGACCTGTGGAACCAGCTCCAGGCTGAGAGGACCTTCTGGAACCACAATTCAGAGGGGATGAGGGCTCACCTGGCTGGTCTGGAAGCAGGCCAGCACCAGCTCCAACAGGAGGTGGAGTACTGGAGAACTCAGTTCAGTGAGGTAGGCATGACACAAACATTTTATTGTTCTGATAGATGTATCATCTGATTTAATTTATGTGCTTGGAGTGTTTGCTTAGGTGTTGCTGAGTGCTTGTTACTGATCGGAGTAACTGGTTTAGCTTTGCATTTTAACAGTTTAGTACATTAAGACTCAGACACACACACACAGACTAAACTGAATAAACGTGCTAATAGTGTGTGTATTGTGTCACATCTGTTCACAGATGAGTGCCAGAAGTGGAGAGGAAGCACAGAAACTTGAGGCCTTGGAGCAGCTCAGACTTATGACAGAGAGGGCAAATGAGCAGAAAAACCTCAAAAAGCACTTTTTGAGGGAGGCAAAGTTGGTCAGGGAGGAAAACCAGAGGCTGAAGGACCTCAGTGATGGAAGAACTGTCCAGTTTGCCATGGATCTGAGTGGTTGCAGGGCAGCAAATAAAAAAAAGAAGAAGACGGACCTCCTAAAGGAGCTTGAGGAGCTTATGATAGTGCATAAAGGGACCATGGAGACCTTCAATGATCAGCTCAGTGAGGAGGCTCAGAGGAGAGAGACCCTTGCAGCAGAGCTCAAACAGCAGCAAGAAAAGAATGTGACCCTTGCTGCTGACCTTCAGGTCCAGAAGGACCAAAACATGGTCCTTCAAAAGCAACTGGAGGACCTCAGTGCCCTTGTCGAGGAGACTCGACACAAGGCCAAAGAGCAGCATCGGCAGTATGAAGCCACTGTGGAGAGTTTAAAATCTCAGCTTCATGAGGAGGTTCAGAAGACTAAGACCCTTGCAGCAGAGCTTAAACAGTGTGAGGAGAAGAATGTGGCCCTAGCTGCAGACCTTCAGGTCCAGAAGAACCAAAACATGGTCCTTCGAAAACAACTAGAAGACCTCAGAGCCCTTGTGGAGGAGACTCGACACAAGGCCAAAGAATTGGAGGAGGAGCAGCACAAGCAGCATGAAGCCACTGTGGAGGGTTTGGAATCTCAGCTCCTTGAGGAGGTTCAGAAGAGTGAGGCCCTTGTAACGGAGCTGTTGCTGCAGAAAGAGACCCTCGCTGTGACCCTCGCCGAACACCTCCAGGTCCTGAAAGACAGTGAAATCAACCATGAGAAAAAACTGGATGAGGTCAGGACCTGTGTTAAGGAGAGTGAACGCAAGGCCACACAGCTGCAGAGACAGAAGGAGGCTCTGCAGAAGAAGTCCTCAGAGAAAGAGAGGAAGCTCAGAGAGAAGGTGAAGAACGCTCACCAACAAAAGGGGGAGGCCCTCTCACCTCTGAGTGAAATAAAAAAAGTGCTCCAGGCCAAGATGTATGAGTGTGAGAACCTCCTTGAAGAGATTGAGAGGCTGGAGAAAGAGCTTCTGGCAATGTATGAGGCCAAGAAGAAGAAGTCAGGGTGGAAGAAGTTCTGTAGATTCTTCATCCCAGCATG
>VXCM01008603.1:0-16774 GCA_014773175.1 Lucifuga dentata
GAATGGACAGGCATCGAATAATGAAAGCCCACCTCAAGTAATGAAATCAGACACCTAGTGGCAAAAAATAAATGTACATCTTAAAATAAAATACCAATAAAAAACCAAGCTATGTTTAATTTGTGTTGAGGTTTGTTGATTGACCTGCTCTTTTGTTATTTGGTGATTGGCTTTTTATTATTCAACCTCTGATTCATTGTTNTTTTTTTTTTTTTTTTACCTGTGCATTTGTTAAATAGTGTTTGGCTTTCCATTATTTGAGCTCAGTATTCATTATTTCATATTAAGCTTTTCACTATTTATTGTGAGTATTCATTGTTTGATGTTTGTCCTTTTATTATTCAACCTGAGTATTTGTTATTTGAAGCAGGTACATTCTAATCATTACATGTAATAATTCATTGTTTGAATGTGGCACAAAATATGTTCCATAGAACCGAGGGATCATTAAATAAAAGTTGCAAAAGAAGAAGAAATCTTTTTCTTTCTTTTTTCTGTATTGTTCATTTGGAGGGTGCAACACTGGTCGTATGAGTAAATGTGATGGTTGTTGTGAGTTTGTTCTTGTTTCTTTGGTAATGACACTGATTTAGGCTATGCCATGTTTATATGTGATGCAGCATCCTGTCATAATGTGTAATAATGCTACATCCTATTCATGTCTCTGCAGTTAGTGTGTTGTAACTGACATAGGTGTTGATTCTCGTGTTAAATCACTTTATTACACTAGATAAAGGTTACTGTCACTGTGAATATGGGCTGGTTATGTCTAATAACAGCAGCATATAGCCCTAGTGTCATGCTGAGGTATTAGAAGGCTCTGAAGGCCTAGGTGTAAAATACACGGCCCACCACTGACTTATGGTATTTTCTCTTAGTACGTAAGTAAACTTTATTATTGTCCTCGAGAGGCAATTTGTTTTGCAACAGCAGCATATCGGATCAAACGCCCTACAGTAATGCATTAATAAAGCCAGCGGCCGCTGGGTATTGATTAGTCTGATACTGCGAAAATCTGTGTCTTCGACCAGACAGAAGAGCTGAAACTCTGCATTTCAAGGGTCAGAGAGGACTAGCCGGGCTTTCCTAGTTGCTCTAGTCACATGGAGTTGAGAGCAGGTTCAATGTCAGCTAACTTACTACTAGGGGTGTTGTGATATACTGGTATCGACGATAACCATGATATTAAAAAATGAGATATTGATATCATGTTAATAATACACATGATAATATCATGTAAATAATCCAGCACCTCTTAAATCATTCCTGTTTCTTTCAGTTCTCCCCCCCTCCACACACACACAAACATACTTGTTGCAGTAACTAGCTAGCTAGCTAGCTAGGTACTTAATAGAATGGCTTACTTAATAGAATAGCTAGTAACTAGCTAGCTAGCTAGTTACTAGCTACCACAGTGTGTAGCTACTACTGCCACACTAAATCATGATGGAGGAGCTGACAGACAGAGTGAGACGCTCTACGCTAACCTGAAAAAAGTTAGCTGCCAGTGTGGAGTTTTTAGGATTCGGTAACAAAGACAGGAAGTTGGTAGACGCCCCAGTCTGCAGGAAATGCTGATCAACAGGAACCGCTAAAGGGGGCGATACCACCAACCTGTTCACCACCTTCACCTCCATCATCCTGCAGATTTCACCACGGTAGAGACAGGAAGTAGCAGTTAGCTTGCTAGCCCTGAAACAGGAAATGTTCCATGAAGGTCTTAGTTGTGTTAAAGCTAAGTTCTCATGGCGTTGGACTTGACAGGATTTTCTCTCTCCTGGTTATTTGTTAGATTTGTGGATCTTTTGTTTATCAGGTCATCTGGTTCCTTTACACCATCCTTTAAGGTGGAATTGCTCTTTTTGTAGCTTTTGTACAGTTCTGGTTACAGACTCTCTCCACCTCCCTACACTCCTATTTGGAGTCTAATGCATTTGATAAAAAAGAGACAACACACAATAAACTAAGTTAAAGATAAATTTGACTGATAGCATTATTATAATTTTTTTTCAAATTTTCTATTTTATATCATGATAATATCATTTTGATGAATTCCTTTGGCCATGATAATCGTGTAGTGTAAATCTGATATCATGACAACCCTACTTCCTACATCTCTAACAGTATTCTCCAGTTTATGGCTGACCTTTACTCTACACTGCCCCCTGTCAAGTCGGAGAGTATTGCAGCGGAGAATGCACTAAGTATAAAATGCGTCACTCTGTAAGAAGTGTGTCCTGTCAGTGACAGAAACCTGACGACAGCATAACTGAGCCTTTAGGTACCAGCACGATCTGCACATTCCTGTACCTACATCCGTACAGACGACAAGCGTTTCAGTGGCTCATTAAGCTCCACAGGAAATGATATTGGCTTTCTGTGCTCAAACATTTCAGGTCAGATGCCTGAACTTTGCTTTTACGCTGCCAGATCAGGTGACTTCACCTGTCAACAGAACATGAATGAGTTAAAGCAGCCAGAGGAAGAAGCTGATGGCAAAGATCCATAATATTCCCACAGGAGAGACAATCCACGGATCCAATCAGAAGATGGAAGGAAACTGCCATAACACGCAGAGTGGAGTGCTGCTGGTGTGTGTGTGTGTGTGTGTGTGTGTGTGTCAGAAGATGCACTTGATTAAATTAGCGGGTACCACTTNTGTGTGTGTGTGTGTGTGTGTGTGTGTGTCAGAAGATGCACTTGATTAAATTAGCGGGTACCACTTAAGTTAGCACAGGGGTCAGAGCAGACAGGATCACATGGAGGAAGGATGGGTGGAGGAGAGGGAGAGAAGAGAATGGTGTTAATGAGATTAAAGTAGAGAAAATGGAGGGCTCAATCCAGAGGGTTAGAATTTTTATTTTAAAAACGGCATGAAGGATCTGGCATTTATTAATCTAACAGTAAGTAAAAATAAAAATAATTGTACTTTTAACCTGTTTTGCAGGGACGTGCAGAGACATGCTGAGGGACAAGATCAGTTACAATAGAACAAAACCACAGGAGAGAGAGAGAGAGAGAGAGAGAGAGAGAGAGCTGTAGTGAGCTGTGATGGTGATAGAAGTCATTCACTACTGCAGCTGAAGCCAGCAGAAAGTGTCTGAGGATTCCTGTGCTGAAGCTTTGGATCTGACGTCTCTGCTGGACGACTTGGAATGAGAAGGAGTTGCTGCCGTTGCTCTGTCGCTCCGCTGCTGCTCATCAGCTGACATGTTATTCATCTGATATCAGATGATAATCAATAACCAATCATCAATAACCAATCATCAATAACGGCTCCTGCAGCAATGATGATTGTTATTAATTAGAGTCTTCTAGAGGGGCATCTCAGCCAATGAGGGGGAAGGAGCTACAGCCCCTTTAGCNCCCCCCCCCCCCCCCCCCCATGTTGGATTAAAGTTCACTAAAGTTACTGTAAACCTTGTTTTTTGGTTTTAAAATTGATTTGAGTATTTAGTAACTATTTAATCTTTTAACATATGAAAATGTCCGACTGTAAACTTTCCATCACATCAAATATATCAAACTTTGTGAAATAAATTTCTGAGACGGAGGACTGACAGAAGTTGACATCTGATGAATTTATCTGTTTATCTTAGTAAAAATTTTTAATTTTGCTGATTTATATATATAATCTAAATGGGGAAATGAAGCAAATTCACTTCAACTTAAGCAAAAATATTTCAAATATTGTGTTACCTAAATACAAACCCTTTCAGATCTTGTTCTCCAAAACTGATATTTTGAAACTTTTAAAAATCTAATTTCCTTGGAATTCTTTCATCAATCACTGCAGAACGGTCCATCGCTTCCAAAACGAAGCAGGTTAAACTGCAGCAACAGTCACACTGAGGGTTGCAGTTATGTGCAGTAACGTTACTGACAAGCATTTCCCAAAGCATACTACTGGAACGGTGAATTAAAAATGTTTTTCCTACCTTCCAGACCTCCATTGGTTTCAGTTCATTCTGCTATTAAAATCAACTTGTTGATACTGTAAACGTTCTTGGGATAGGTAATCCATCATCACCAACAAGACGTGTATTCAGGTTTTTTTAGAAGTTATGTAATTTTAGTGTTTAAGCTCAATAAAAAGCGTGGAGTGAATGTATGCCTCCACCGGGGAATATAGTCCCAAAAGAAGACCTGCGTTTATGGAAAAATTTAAAGGACCGTGACTTCATAAGGCTGTGTAACTATTAGCAGGAGAAACATGGATTTTTAAGGTGGGTGTATCACTTGAATATTTGATTTTGAAAGATTAAGAGATTTTGTAAAATATCAGAAAAGCTGAAATACAGTTTTATCCTTTGGGAAATGATTGTCAGTAACGTAACGTATGAAAACTGAATATATTAGGCTCAAACATGCAAAATGGATGGTATGGTCCTTAAAGCAATATTGCAACCAAAATTTTAAATTCCTTAAAATCAACAATGTAGGTCAAAGCTAACTAAACTCTAACAATGTAAATCTGTATAGTGATTTTGTCCTGAAAACTACAAAATACACATTCATGCTAACTTTCTCTCTGTGACACATAAACTACAAATATAACGACTTACTGCACATTTAAAATGCATAAAGCTTCCAAATATAATTTCTGTCCCACAGACACACTAAGGATTCCATTAAACACACATGAACTGTAAGAAACAAAGCAGATGAATATTTTTATATTTACCTTCCTCCCGCCTGACGCTCGTCGTCCTCTTCTTTCTCTGCCGCTAAAGGAACAGATGGGTCCTTTCTCTTAAATCCTTCCTCCCTCCAACCCCCACCCTCTACCCCACCCACTGCCACTCTGACATGACTGATGTGTGTGTATGTGTGTGTGCTAAAACATCTGCATGTTCGTGTGTATCTTCAGTCATGGCAGATAATAATCCTCTTACTGCAGGGTTTAAACTCAGATGAAGACAGCAGTCTTCCTCCGTTTTTTCTCGTTCTTTCTGTTTAGGTTATTAGACCGGCTGCTGGAGGGTCGACATGTTTTATATATTTTTTAAATGTTGCCTCATGACCTCTTTCTCTGACAGCATCTGATCCTCCAGATGACAGTCAGGCATTCTGCACAACAAACTGTATGTGAAAGTATTTCCTTCAGCCCAGCTTTGCATCTCTGATTGATTCAGACCAAGATTTAGTTTCATATTTCCGTGCGTCTTCTTCTTTCTGGCGTGTTTCCTGATACTGAGATGTACATAATGAAAAGTTCTGGTGTTATCCTGCGTATGCTGTTTCCATAACTTCTACAGGCTCGTTTTTTCTCTTTGTCCTGCTGCAGTATGAAGCAGAGGAAGGTCAAACTGCAGCGTCCCACTGGGATCATTACCTTCATCTACTTTGGAGGGAAGATGGCTGATAGAAAAACACAGGGCCATTTTACTGGAAACCTGATTCCTCTGATGTGTTTCTGCAGCCAGCAGACAGATCCAGACTGCCTGTCTTTTCCGTTTGCTTTTTGTTGCATTGTGTTGTTGTGCTGTGTGTTGTTGTGCACTGTTTGTCACGTGCGAATGTGTCACACAAAATGGCCAAATTGTCATCTACACATGAATAAATTATGCTATCGCTGATGGAAATGAATCAGTAGTTTTGTATAAATAATGTTTGAAAATCTAAAACAAAACCAAACAAACAAAACTCACTCATCCTCAAAGTCTGGGCTCTGGTCCGGATCCGGACCGAACCGCAACTGTCTCTGGACTCGGAGCAGATTACACTTTTCATATGTATGATTTGTATTATCTGCAAGACATCGCTGTGACACAAGTCAAAATTCTCCACTTTCTCTGCTGTGGAGAAAGTGAAACCGAATATCCGACTGCTCCATGACGTTGGGCTCATTGAGAGGTGACAGCACAGCAGGTTTCATCAGCAGCTTCTCGTCTTCAGAAGGTTCAGATGCAGCAGCCAGACTCTGACTCACACCAAACCTATCAGCATATCACCCTGTCCGGGCCTTTTACACTGGCTTCAAGTTCAGTTCAGCATTCAGTTTAAAATTCTTCTAATTACGTTTAATGCCATCATCCATGGTTTGGCTCCCTGCTATATCGCTGACCTTTAACCCCACATACTGCACCAAGACTTCTCAGATCTGCTGACCAAAAGCTATGACACATCCCTCGGTCCAGGTACAGAACAAAGGGGATCGAGTGTTTAGAGTTGCTGCTCCAACGCTGTGGAACCAGCTACTTCTCAGCATCCGCTCAGCTGAGCCAGTGCAGCATTTTAAAACGCTGGCAAAAACAGCTTTATATAAACAGACATTTGCATCATCTGACTCCTAGTTTAACTTTTGTAAGTCTTGGTGGCTCACTGCTGTGCAGCTGTTAAAGCTGTTTTAATTGCTTCTCATTCTTATTTTAATAGATTTATTTGCATTAATAGATTTGTTTTATCCTCTTATTTATTTTATCTTATTTTACTTCTTTTTTTTTTGGATTGCATGTGCTGCTCATGAACATCAGTATGTCTTCAATTCTGATGAACTACTGTGTTGTACTTTGTATGTTAATTAAAAATAAACAACTGTGATATCTAGTTTGATAAGTATGTATAGCNCCCCCCCCCTTTTAATATAACATCACTTAAATATCTTAGGAACAACCTCCTGCCTTCAAATCACCTTCTACATCACATGATAACATAACTGTCCAACATGTTTGGAATCACAGCAATTAACCTGAGAACTGAAATAAAAGCAGCTGATTGGTCCTTCAGACAGGAAGTGAAATCAAACACAAAGACAGCAGTACGGGTTCAAAGACCTTCCAAACAAATCTGATTTCCAAGGCTTTGAATCTATCGGAAGCTCTGTTAAGTCCATCATTAAGAAGAGGAAAGTGCAGCACCTGATGAAACCAGGATGTCCATCAAAGCTATGAGACAGAAGACAACAGGTCAGAGGGACATTGGGAATCCAACCGGCAACCTGCAGGGTTTTATGTCCAATAGAGGACAAGATGTGCATCATACATCACAGATGCTGCACCATCTGGCTGATATGAGAGGACAGCAAGCAGAAAGCCTTTTCTCAAAAAGCTGCAGTGCTGCATTTTTTTTTTTTTTTTTTTTTTTTNTGTGTGTGTGTGTGTGTGTGTGTGTGTGTCAGAAGATGCACTTGATTAAATTAGCGGGTACCACTTGAGTTAGCACAGGGGTCAGAGGAGACAGGATGACATGGAGGAAGGATGGAAGGATGGGTGGAGGAGAGGGAGAGAAGAGAATGGTGTTAATGAGATTAAAGTAGAGAAAATGGANGGAAGGATGGGTGGAGGAGAGGGAGAGAAGAGAATGGTGTTAATGAGATTAAAGTAGAGAAAATGGAGGGCTCAATCAAGAGGGTTAGAATTTTTATTTTAAAAACGGCATAAAGGATCTGGCATTTATTAATCTAACAGTAAGTAAAAATAAAAATAACTACTTTTAGCCTGTTTTGCAGGGACGTGCAGAGACATGCTGAGGGACAAGATCAGTTACAATAGAACAAAATCACAGGAAGGAGAGAGAGAGAGAGAGAGAGAGAGAGAGAGAGAGCTGTAGTGAGCTGTGATGGTGATAGAAGTCGTTCACTACTGCAGCTGAAGCCAGCAGAAAGTGTCTGAGGATTCCTGTGCTGAAGCTTTGGATCTGACGTCTCTGCTGGACGACTTGGAATGAGAAGGAGTTGCTGCTGTTGCTCTGTCGCTCCTCTGCTGCTCATCAGCTGACATGTTATTCATCTGATATCAGATGATAATCAATAGCCAATCATCAATAACCAATCATCAATAATGGTTCCTGTAGGTAAATACAGATGAATGCAGCCAGGTCCAGAGAGATCCTTAAAGAAAAGCTGCTCCAGAGGTCAGCGACCTCAGACTGGAGCGACGGTTCACCTTTCAGCACGACAACGACCTGAAGCATCCAGCCAAGACAATGCTGCAGCAGCTTCAGGACAAGTCTCTGACTGTCCCTGAGTGGTCCAGCCAAAGCCCAGACTTAAACCCCACAGAACATCTGTGGAGAGACCTGAAGATCTGACGGATCCAATCTGATGGAGCCTGAGAGGATCTGCAGGAAGAACGGGATAAACTGCCCAAATCCAGGTGTTAAAGCTCATAGAGACGAAGACAAGAAGACTCACAGCTGTAACTGCTGCCAAAGAGGGTCTACAAAGTCCTGAATTAAGGGTCTGAATACTTATGGAAATTAAAGATTTCAGTTTTTGATAAATTTGCAAAAATTTCTAACAAAATGTTTTCACTTTGTCATTATGAGTGTAGATTAATGAGTAAAAATGAAAAAAACGAAACGGCAAAAAAAATTTAAATTAAATCTAAAACATAATGTGCAAAAAGTGAAGGGGTCTGCAAACTTTCTGGAAGCTCTGTATATATGGTATATATATATATATATAAGTTATACACAACTAGTAGAGTTATTCTTATTTAGTTACTTTTACTCTGTAGTTAGAATAAATGAACATGAAAATCTGTTTCCAGCATAAATGAGATTAAAGGTTTCCTCTTCCTCCATGGCTACAGGCAACTTCCTGATGAATGCAGCCATTAGATGGGGGCAAAGGTGAGTCGGGGTAATGGAAGCTGGTTGGGTGGCTGTGGTGGGGATCTTGGGAAATATGTGAATGGAGCTCTCTCTCTCTCTCTCTCTCTCTCTCTCTGTGTGTGCATCTGCATGGTGTGTGTNGGAGCTCTCTCTCTCTCTCTCTCTCTCTCTCTCTGTGTGTGCATCTGCATGGTGTGTGTGTTAAGCTCAGTGAATGAGCCTCTGAAGTCCTGCATGGATCACTCTGTGCAGTCTGCGTTGGGTTTTGACGGAAAAGCGTTTTTCAAAGTCAATACAAGTTCAGATATGTTGTGAAACAAACTGCCAAAGACAGTTATTTATTCCAATATGATTTATTCCAACATCTTTCATGTAAACATTCTATGACAAAGATATAGAAAATTTCCCAGGAGTCTAGTGTCAGGGTGTTGTGTGGAAACATCAGCTGGATTGCTGCTGGCAGGACGCTGTTGTGATGAAGATGAGCTGTGAGTGATAGTGGAGTTCTGTGTGAATAAGAAATGTGATGATGAAGTTCCCAGTCCACAAAGGCACCAGTGTTAAAGCCCTTAAAGTTACAACTTAGACCACAGGAAGCAGTGATGATGACACAGCTGGCTCTGATGAAAGTGTTATAAGTACATTTCTATTTTGAGTAATAATGTATGTGGAAACCCAAAATCAGTAGCTGTACTATTAATTAAAGTACTTTGATGAAACTTTCATGTCTATTGAACTGGCAGAAGAAAAAAAGGATGAACAAAGGGATGAAATGAAGCCATGAATTCTGTTGCACTTTGAAATAATCATCATCATCACCATCATTGGCAGCAACATGTCTTTAAAGGGAATCTGATAAGACCATTTTTATTTATTTTTTTTTTACTCATGACGATGAAGATGATCTCATGATGATGAGCTTCTAAGTCACTTTTGTCTCCTAAGGAGAGTTTTTGGGAGAATTTGAGGTTTTATTGACCTGAGTTGTACTTAACAATTGAAAAGTTCACATGGTGGTTGTTGGATGAAAACCTCATATCTGACTATAAAGACAGAAATCTCTGTCTGTGGCATCAACATCTCCAGAACCTGGCACTGTAGAAGCTGAAATTCAGCAGGTATAATGTTCAGGACCCATGGATGAGCAATGTCGCCATCAAGTCCGGCACGTTCTGAAACAGGCACGTTTTGAACGGGCGCTGCGCTAGTTTAAAGAAGCGAAACCCACATAGAAAATTTGAAATCTTTCAACTGATGTAAAAATATGAAAATCAGATGGAGTGATTTTAATGGACATATTCAAGTTCAGACTGACATGAAAAATGTCAGTCTGATAAAATGTTAATATTTTAGGCTAAGAAAAATAAAAACAGGACACTATTTCCTGTTAGACTTTTAGTTTTGGTATTACGTAGGAATCTTAGAGAGAATAGACAATTCAGACAAGTGAACCTTTAAGGCCAGTTGCTGCCTTTAAATGAATAACATTCACACAAAACAGAAACTGAACAGTTAAATGAGTAATTTAAATGCTGATTATCAACAGAAAAAACAGAGAAGTGAAACATTTTTCCCCTGCAGAAAATGTTAGAATGAGCTCTATGGTGGATGTGGTTTGGCATCATGATGTCAGTATTTCTAAAATCCTGGTTCTTGACTTTATTAGACTTATGAGTTCTTTCTGGATGCCAGAATCAATTAATCTTCACTCTACACATCATATTTTACAGCAGTTTATTTAAAATGTATACATCCAATGTGCTCTTAAGGGCATTAAACATAACTTTAAAATTCAACAAAACACACATTTTCTTATATTACGCTGCAAAATATGGCTTTATTTTTTTTTTGTAACACATGAATCTGATAGGTAAATACTGAGTCTTCAAGATGTTTTATAAAA
This sequence comes from Lucifuga dentata, assembly GCA_014773175.1. Taxonomy (NCBI): domain Eukaryota; kingdom Metazoa; phylum Chordata; class Actinopteri; order Ophidiiformes; family Bythitidae; genus Lucifuga; species Lucifuga dentata. The sequence continues at coordinate 10,460 of VXCM01008603.1, forward strand.
AAAAAAACCATTTTAACAAAAATAATAAATTATATCATGAGCATTCATATGCATGAATGAATGTTTTACAGATACTTATCAGGGTCAAATGCAAATATACAAAAGCACCATTATCTACAGTATGTCTTATTAATTGCTGACACCTTTTTCTAACTTTGTGAGATGAATTTCATACATTTTGTTATGAAGATGTGGTGACTGATCCTGAGGTGCTCTAAGGTGGAGTGAAGCTACCTGTGTATGTGACAAAATGCATTATTACAACATTTACAGTGATCAAATGATTCTATTCATATGTGACCTCATTAAAGGACCATACTGGCCATTTTGCATGTTTGACCCTAATATATTCAATTTTCATACACGTACCAACAATAATTTCCCAAAGCATACTACTGGAACGGTGAATTAAAAATGTTTTTCCTACCTTCCAGACCTCCATTGGTTTCAGTTCATTCTGCTATTAAAATCAACTTGTTGATACTGTAAACGTTCTTGGGATAGGTAATCCATCATCACCAACAAGACGTGTATTCAGGTTTTTTTAGAAGTTATGTAATTTTAGTGTTTAAGCTCAATAAAAAGCGTGGAGTGAATGTATGCCTCCACCGGGGAATATAGTCCCAAAAGAAGACCTGCGTTTATGGAAAAATTTAAAGGACTGTGACTTCATAAGGCTGCGTAACTATTAGCAGGAGAAACATGGATTTTTAAGGTGGGTGTATCCATCCCATCCATCCATCCATTTTCTTTACCTGTTTGTCCTGTTGAGGGTCACGGGGGAGCTGGAGCCCATCCCAGCGGCCATAGGGCGAGAGGCGGGGCACGCCCTGGACAGATTGCCAGTCTATCACAGGGAGGTGGGTGTATCACTTGAATATTTGATTTTGAAAGATTAAGAGATTTTGCAAAATATCAGGAAAGCTGAAATACAGTTTTATCCTTTGAGAAACGATTGTCAGTAATGTAACGTATGAAAATTGAATGTATTAGGCTCAAACATAAAATGGATGGTATGGTCCTTTAAAGCCCATGAGTATCAACAGAACAGCATCCAGCCCAGTAATCTACCCAGTAATACCCACTTAAACAGCACAGCACTGCTACGCTTAATGGTATTAATATAGTATATATGGTGTTTTACGAAGCAATTATTGAATCAATTCTCCGTTATGGTATCACAGTGTGGTTTGGCAACCTAACTGTTAAATTAAAATCCCGGATCAATCGCTTGACAGGACAGGCGGGGAAAATCATTGGCCAGCTTCCCCTCTCACCTTTACAAGAGATATACGAAGAATCAGTCCTTAAACAAGCAAGGAAAGTAGTGTCCGATCCGAACCATGTACTCCATGAAGAATATGAACTTTTACCATCAGGTCGAAGGTATCAGCTGCCTAAGTGTGGCTCAAATAAGTATAAATTCTCCTTTGTGCGTTCTTCAACAAAATTACTGAATAAAAACTAAGGAATAATTAAGATCAACATCATAATGTGTTTTTTTTTTTGTTTTTCAGTAGCACTGTGGCTTTTAGCAATGTATTATTGTATATTGTATATATATGTATTTAGCACATGGCACATTGATCTTTTAATGTTACAGTGATTGTTACAATGTTAGGGTTGAATGTAGAATGGATGTGTGTATGGAACAGCACCTCGATGCCCAAGCCAAATTTCTCCATGGAGACAAATAAAGTTGACCTTTGACCTTATATATAGTTACTGTATGTATTGTTATTTTAATGGAAAACTCAGGTGCTTGCTTAAGTCAAAGCAGTGTGGACGTACCTGCAGCAACAGGTGTTACATTACATAACATATTCTACTGCTTTCACCTGTGTGTAAATATAGTGTAGCTACTGTAGTCCTGTTACATATTTATACAAAAGATATCAGTAGAATGAATTCAGACCTGTACTAAATAGTACGATTTGACAGATTCAGCACATTGAAGACTGCAGGACTTTTCCAACAAACTTTTTCTCATCTCTTTAATGACGACCTTTTTGTTGTTGTTGTTGTTTTTAATACAACCATCCATCCTTACTGTTGCGGAAAAATCGCTCCGTAAAGCATCTGTATGCAGATTCATGTTATTAGCGAATGCAGGTCCAAAACCAGATTGACATAAATTTAGACAGAGATGAGGATCAGACTTGAAATTCCAGATTGATGAAGAAAGTTCGATTTATGTCAAGCAAGTTTGGCAGCTGCTGTAAACGCTGAGTACAGAACCGTACAGAAACTGTCTCACACCATACAAGTTATTATTTTTTGATTTATTTATTTTATTAATTATTATTATTATTAAATCACATAATGCAAACCTGAGTTCAGACTGTTAAGAAGCCGATCTATACGTCTCTTGAAAAAGTTTCATTTAATCTAAGAAAGTGATATAATAACTTTTTGAAGATGTGACAGCGTAACTTGGACTATACGGGTCCACTGCCTGCATCCATACTGGAAATATCAGTGACTGGCCTTTAAATAATCCTGGAGTGTTTTTCTGTATGTAATAATAATAATAATAATAATAATAATAANCTGGCCTTTAAATAATCCTGGAGTGTTTTTCTGTATGTAATAATAATAATAATAATAATAATAATAAGTTGAATTTGTTGTGTACATACATACACACATACAATTCTATTGTTACATTTTTATTATAAAATAGAATTATAAAAATAAAAGTGGGGCTGAATGTAGGAGAAGGAAAAGCTGGAGATGCCGGGGATTGAACCCGGGGCCTCATACATGCAAAGCATGCGCTCTACCACTGAGCTACATCCCCTACGCACACACTCGCAGCACATACAAGCTATACATAACATACATAAACAGTATGTGTTTCATATTTAGCTAAAGGATTATGGAATTATATCGTTCCCGATGCTTCCATACAACACTCCCGTCATAAAATACCTTGCTAACTGTAGCAAGCTAAGGAGCTAGCTTGCTCTTCCCACGCAGGTTGTCTCCGTGTTGCACCGGAGCTTCCGTTAGTATTGAACGTCACGTAGAGAAGCTTTGCGTTAAAGGTGAATGGTTCGGTGTGCTCTGACAGTGGATCCGAAAAACGTCGTTTTCACGGGGGGTATCCAGCTGCGTGGAGCTGTTACTGAACGCACGTACAGACCGGAAGCAGAAAACACGGAGCGCGAATAGCCACAAACTGCGTCAACCGTGGAACCGTATTACATGTAACGTAGGTCTGTGATGTTGACACACACCAGCAAAATGACGGGAAACGGGATTGTTGGATAATAACACACACACGCACGCACGCACGCACACACAATGTATTGCCTGAATGTCCTCAGTCTGTTTGCTGGCAGGTCTTTTCTGCCACATTAAAATCTGACTTTGGACTTTCACTTGCAGGATTTATGTGTTCGGCAACATTTATTCTGGGATTATTTTAATCTCAAAATGAGCATGAATATACAGAATGTTTAAAGTCAATGTGCTTCTGTTGAAGTCCTGATTACAAGGACTAATAATTCATAAAGAGAGTCTGAGAAATATGACTAAATTGTTGTTTTATGTAAAAGTGAAATGGAAAACTTGATGGAGATGCTGTGTTGAATTAAAAAAAAAAAAAAAAAANAAAAAAAAAAAAAAAAAAACGCATAATTTTCCAAACTTAATGGCAAACAGCAGCAGCGGTGGGGGAGGGGTCTGAGCAGGTAAAACCGTATTGCACAGTTGGAAGGAGTCAATGAGTAATAACTAGCAAAGTTAAAGTGAAAAAAAAGATAATAATGAAAAGATCAAACGCATCTAGGGCTCAAAATAGGAAGAGGAGAAAAACAAACAAAAAGTTCAATGTAAAGGTACAATAATATTTTTTATCTGGTGTGTATGGCATTGTCTAGCTAGCTAGCAGCTGGCTAATTTAATTAGCTGGATAAACCTTAGCCAACGACATGAACCTGTTTTAGCCTAAAAGTCTTACAAAAAAATATCAAAAAAAAAAAAAAAAAAAANAAAAAAAAAAAAAAAAAAAATCAACCACAAGGCATAGTAGAAAGTCTGGCCGGCTGTGACACTACTGCATGAAGATGCTGCGCTCAATGTTCAGCTAAGTTGAGACAGCTACTTCAGCAAAATGCTGCAAAGTTGTGGAAGATAAGGTGTAAATATGCAGATTTCCTGGCCTCTCTGCACAGCGAAAAAGACCTGTGTCTGCATGTGCAGGCATAATGAAAAAGTGGAAAGTAGCTGCTTTACATCAAGATTACAAAGGTGAACTCCATCTTCAACGCTACATGAATGACTTAATTGTATCCCGTTTCAAAGAGAAAAATGCTTCTAAACTTAGACTACTGCAAGAGTTGGAATCGTTACTCCGAAGCCATCACTAAGCAATATTGTCAGATTTTCATATTTTATCATCATTAAAAAACTTTAATACAATTTAAAAGTTAGCATAACATTTTAATTTCTTATTTCTATTTCCTTGTGTGGGAAATGTGCTCATTGAATGCATTTTGTGTGAAAGCAATGACAAATGATTCAGTTTGGTCCACAGAGTTCTGTTTCACTGACAGAAGAGTTTTGACAATGTGACTTAAGTTTTGACCAATGCTTGATAGCAAAAAAAAAAAAAANAAAAAAAAAAAAAAGAACTAAGAAAGCAGCCATCTGAGGGCCTGAAATTCATCTTTCTCAAAACAGACTCTCAGGCTACATTGACATCACATGCTTAAGTGGCTCAGATGCAATTTTTTATTTTTTTTTAAGGTAGAAAGACACTTGTGACATTAAGATTTGAAGAAAAATATCACCTTATTAGTAGAGATCAAACAGGAAGTTAAAACATCTTCTTTGAGGTAGGGTCAGAGGCCAAATGGTTTTCACGTGTTTTCACTGACTTGTAGAAATATTGTAGTCATATTAACCTGCGTGAAGTTGGCCCCCCACCTAACGCAAAACTCCGGGAAAATAGTCTCTGTTGTTTCTGCTTCGTTTGTGCTGTTAAACTTTTCGTTTGTGTCTGGCCTCGGGTGCCTGGGTTCCGTCCCATGCCTGGACGCCGGGTCTCATCCTCACCGGCTTGGCGGGCCTTGCTCATGTGTGGGGCATGGGTGTCGGCCTTTAGCCCCTCATGCCCTGCCACTGGCATTCTACCCCTGTGGTGCTGTGGCCCATGTGGTGCAAGGCCGGGACCCTCCAGGTGGGCTGCTGCCGGCGCCCTGCACCCCTCCCCCTGGGCCTGGGGCACTCTCTTGTGCTTCCGTGGGGAGGGGCGGTCTGGGGGAGTGCCTAGGGATGGTCTGCTTGTCTGCTCCGATGGTGCATGTGGGTGTTCTTCCTGGCTCCTGGGCTCGTCCGTTGTCCTGGTTCTCCTCTGTCCCTCTGGGGCTCTGCGTCCTGGGTGTCTTTCCATCTGGGGCGTGCCGCCCGGCAGTGTGGCTTCTGTCAGGCTTGGAGAGGTCCCCGTACTTTTGTAAGGTTCTGTGTTTAGGTCCCAGCCCGACACACCAGCTACAATTGCAATCCGATCTTCAGTAGTGATCTGGGTCTCTGAGGTTGCTGGACCAATGTTTGAGGCCATCACCACCACTTAGTGCTGGGTGTTTATTTGAAAGTAATCTCAAGTATTGATTAGCTGCTCTAAGAAGTTTGTGCCTGAATAATGATTTCATCCAAAGCTATTCAGTTTTAATTACAGATAGCTCAAGTTAGCACTGCATTCACATGTCGTCAGTCCCATGTGATCATGTTGGGATTAAACTCCTGTCCTGCAACTCGGTTCGACCCTCAAGTCGAACATGTATGCATGTTCACATGTATTACTTTTATTTAAACACATTTCATTTATCTTTCATGAGTTAACACGAGTTTACATAAAGTTGAGCAGATATTCATGAAATCATTTCACTTTATGGTTTGCATAGTTACACATTTCAAATGAAAATATGTTACTATTTCCTATATGTGTATATAGGAAAAAAATATTTACTGAAAATAGTAAAATTTTAGGATTTTGGGCAACTGGATGCCTTGTTAGTCATTCTGGCAGCTTCACAGGAGGAAAAGGAGATGTGGTTTATACCTTAATGGACTGAGTGCTCATTTTCAAACTTTATGCCTGTGTTTATGTATTTCTCTCTCTCTCACACACACACACACACACACACACACACACACAGCTCTTNCTCACACACACACAAACACACACACACACACACACACACAGCTCTTGACACTTTGCAAAGCTCAGGCAAATTGTTCAAAATTTTAATATAATACAAATAAATCCTCATTTACTGACTCAATACTGTCTTCATATACAAGGGAAAA
>VXCM01008604.1:5502-21958 GCA_014773175.1 Lucifuga dentata
GAGGGGAGGGGAGGGGAGGAGAGGAGAGGAGGAAAGATATAGGAAAGAGGAGAGGAGAGAAAATGGAGAGATACAGTAGGGAGGAGAGGAGAGGAGGACAGGAAAGAAGGATTTGCAAAATAAAAAACAAAATAGAGGAAAAGCAGCATCAAGTTAGTAACAGTAAAGTTTACAGGTTAAAGGTCAAAGGTCAAAGAGAAAAATCATTCAGTTTATTCAGAAAAACTACAAACGCGTTGCTGTGTGATGAAGTCAGTTATCCTACGAGTGTGTATGTGTGTGTGTGTGTGCATGTGTGTGTATGTGTGTGTCTGTGTGTGTGTGTGTCTGTGTATGTGTGTGCGTGTGTATGTGTGCGTGTGCGTGTCTGTGTGTGTGTGTGTGTGTGTGTACCGTTCCGTTGATGGGCACGTCGTCGTAGTGCAGGGCCGTGCCGGTGGGACAGGCGTAGCCGTTAACGGGACTGTCCAGGTACGGGTTTGGAGACACGGCGCGCTTACTGGTGAAGCTGCAGGAGAGAAAACATGTCAGATAAAACACGTGTAGCGCCACCCTGAGGCTGTAAAGCTCATTACATGCTAGAAAACACGCTTCCTGGATGGATAAAAAACATGGTACGTTCAGGAGCAGGAAGAGGAAGCAGAGCTGATCCTGGGAATCAAGTGGATCCCATTTTTTTCAGGGTCAGGTCGTGTGTCCACATGTTTTCCATCAGAATCAGCTTTTTTTTAGCGTTTATCTCTTTACTGTAACATGTTTAATCTGTGATGTCATTTTTTATAATGTAATTATGTATCATACAGTTAGTGTTTAGTCACGTTCTGTCATGTCCAGTGTGACGGCTGTTTGAAGCCAAAGACACGCCCACCTTTGGGTTACAAAGGTGGTCAATAAATTTAATTTAATTTGGTTTGATTTGATATGATTTAATATGATTTGATATGATTTGATTTATAAGCAGGTGGATCTGAGTGGATCCCAGCAGATTCCCGATCAGCTCGCATCATACGGTGCATCATAACCGTCAAAAAGAGGAAACGTGAACCAAAACGCGGAAAAACCAAGTTCCTCGTTAAGCGGCTCGTCACGCTGCTGCCAGCGTTTCTGTTCTCTCTGTGTTTTTGGATCGTAATTATCTAATTATCCTAATTATGCTAATTATCTTTGGGTCTATTTCAGGTCATGTCCGACTTTCCTCGAGTAACTTTCAGGTCGGATCTCTTTTTATTTTTTATTTTTTTTTGGAAAATTAGTTTTTGCATGTTGGGTTCAGGTAGATTTCTGTGGCTTTGTTTCATTATTCATCCAAACTTTGGGTGTTTTGGACATTTCAAAATCAAGTTCTCTCTCTCAGATGTATTACCACTAGTGGGTCGCAACAAATTCTAGACTTAGCCTGAGGAAATTACATGAATCAGAAGGGTTGATCATATGTCTGGCGGCCATTTTGGGACGACTCGGACTCAGTTTCAGGCTCAGCTCTGGATTTTCAATGGAAAAATGAGAAACCGTGTGTGTGTGTGCGTGTGTGTGTGTGTGCGTGCATCCCTCACCAGAAGGACTGCTTGGCCAGCTGGATCACATTGGCGGTGGTCTCAACATCAATGTAGTCGTAGTGCAGGGTCGCCGGGTCCGTGGTGGATCCGGCCTCAGCCAGTAAAACCCCCAACCAGCGACCCATCTGCTCAGAGGAGGCGGCCTGGAGGAGGAGGAGGAGAAGAAAAGCTTCATCACTCCTCTTCATCGGTTTATCATTCGTGCGAGGACAGCAGTGGAAAACTTTCCCGATACCTCCAGTACAGCCACCTCTTGGCCGTTCCGAAGCAGACGGAAGGCGAAGGGGTGTTTGTGGTCGAGTCCGGGGCTGACCTCGCAGCCGCGGAGGGGCAGCGAGGCGATGTGGCTCTTCAGGTCGTCGCGGTCCTTATGGAGGAGCAGCTGGTTGTCCTTCAGGCGACACCAACGCTCCCGCCAGCGGTTATTGGACAGCACGTTCAGGTAGCCTGTCAAGCAAAGCAGAGACATTCAGCGGACTTCCTGTGAGAGACGGCGGTTAAAATCTCCTTCCTGTTTGACAGTCTTACCGCACGTGGGCACGTCTTCTTCCGCCGATGAGGTCTGCTCGTCCGTGGATGGCTTCTTCTTGCCCAGTCCGATGATCTTCGTGATCTTCTTCCCCGCTCCCTTCCCCACCGTCCCCGTCTTCTGCTCCGCCTTCGAGCTCTTCTTCCCTTTTCCTGTCAGACATGTTGAACTTTAGCCACGCCTTAGAGACACAAGTCAAATATGGTGGAATTTCCCTTTAGTCGACTCCTAAACTCTGCTTTCTTTATGTATGAACAGAACGTCACGCATGATATGTATGAGCAGGACGTCACGCATGAGTTTCTGCTGCACCATGACTGATTATAGCTACAATTAAGCTGTCTGAGAGAGGAGAGGAGGAGAGAAGAAAAGAGAGGAGAAGAGAAGAGAAGAGAAGAGGAGAGGAGAGAAGAGAAGAAGAAAAGAAAAGAATAGAAAAGAAGAGAAGAGAAGAGAAGAGAAGAGAAGAGAAGAGAAGAGAAGAGAAGAGAAGATGTCAATGTGACTACAAACAGCATGATGAGCTAAAGTCAGAGTTTTTGCTTTTAAAATCTCTTTATTGGTGAATTTGGCTCGTTCTGTTTCTGCGTTCTGATTGGTCAGACTGGGTCATTTAAGTTTGTAACCAGAGACAGAAAACAGAAATGATGGCAAATTCTGCTGCAAGCAGATCACGGAGCTGTACGGAAGAAAATGTACGCCTCCGCCAGGGAATATAGTCCCAGGAGAAGACGGTATATATCGAGAAATTCTACATTTTCACATACGTGTTAACAGAGAAAATGATGAATTTTAAGGTGTGTGTCATCTGAATATGTTATTTTGAAAGATTAGATGATTTGGCAAATAACAGGAAAACTAAAATACAGTTTTATATTTTGTAAAATGGTTGTAGTAACGTAACATGTATGCAGGCACTATTTAGGCAGCTATAACATGTAAAATCACCAGTATGGTCCTTTAAAATTATGCTGACCTACTTAGTAAAGACGGTATAGAGATCGCACTTACTAAATACAGGAACACGTAAAGAGCATTGTTGGACCGTGAACATGAGCCATTTGTCCTTGAGCAAGGCAGTAATCACTGCCAGTCGCTAAGGACACTTGTAAAAAAAAAAAATGTNTTGTCCTTGAGCAAGGCAGTAATCACTGCCAGTCGCTAAGGACACTTGTAAAAAAAAAAAATGTATACATTTGCGTTTTAAAATTGATTTTTTAAAAACTTTTCATTCCCCTTCCTGTTTCCCACAGGTTGAAAATGTACTTGTGTCGGTGGGATAAGTGCCCAGTTTAAACTGTATTTTAAAACAATTTAATATGGTTTTAAACTTAAAAGTGCAAAGAAAAAGCTAAAAAAAAAAAAAAAAAAANAAAAAAAAAAAAAAAAAAGCTCAGATGTAGTTGAAAATGGCTACTACCAGACTGTATACTACTGGTTGCTAGGCAACCACAATAACACAACAAGTGCGTTTTCATTTGACCTCAGCAGGGTTTAAAAGGAAAACTAAAGAAAGTATAACACAGCAGAGCAGCATGGAGGGTTTATCTTACGATCTACCTGGGCAAGTCTTCATCTACCTGGGTGGTGCAGGTGGATACTGTGATGATGAAGGTGATGATGATGATGCATCAATTTACTTAAAGGCTGCTGATTTCTTATGTTTCCTGTTATTTCACAGCAAGAAAACAGTAATGAATCAGCCTGTGCTGGAAAAAAAAAAGAATGCCGCTGGGAAAATCTTTCACGCGTAAAGCTGAAAAATGAACCAAACTTAATGAGGAAAAATGGAGCGTTAAATTTTCTTTGACAATCCAAACAACGGTGCTGACGTGACGTGAAGTTTCTGTTCCAGCGGAGTTTATCTGCTGAGCAAACAAACGGTAAATAACCTCACGACGTTTTGGCATCAAGATCCGAACTTTAAAAAACATTAAATAAATCCAAATGTTCGCTCGTCGTGCTGCTCTGAACTTTTTACAGCGTGAGTCATGTGACAACTGAAGGAAAACGCAGCCGACATAAATCCATCACGTTTAAGAGCTACTAGTAATGTCATTTAAAGGACCATGCCAGTGATTTTGCAGTTTTAATTCAGATCAATACTACCTGTATACATGTATACCTGTTAGGTTATAAATCTATCATGTTTAAGAGCAACTGTTAATGTCATTTAAAGGACCATTCTGGTGATTTTGCACTTTTAAGTCAGATCAATACTACCTGTATACCTGTTAGGTTGTAAATTTATCATGTTTAAGAGCACTATTAATGTCATTTAAACTAATACAAAGGACTCTAACTACAAAGGTAAAGGACTCTCACCTTGGTCTTTGCAGTCGCCATGGCCGTTCTCATGGGGCGCCTCGCCGTCAGAGCTCGGCCTATCACACGAAGCCTTCTGGCAAAACAACACACACACACACACAAATCAGTACTGATGAACAAAAAGAGTAAGAAAAATGCAGTTTCTCTTAAAAAATGCAGCTGGGTAAGAACACGGTAAAAACCCGTGAGAGCATCTGCAACACGTTATGGATGAAGAATTAGGAAGCAGCTTGTCTTTAAAGAGCGTCTGATCTCGCTTATTTTCCACCGCTAAACACACACCTCGCACACTGAACACACACACGTACACACACACCAGGTACTGTATGGCTGTTGAAGGAGCATACGGTGATTTTGCATGTTTGAGCCCAATAAATACGACGTGCATACGTGCTGCGTTACTGATAACCGCTTTCCAAAACACAAAACCGTATTTTAGGTTTTGTTTTATTTTTGCCACATCTCCTAATCTTTCAAAATCAAATGTTCAGGTGATAGACACACTTTAAAATGCTAATATACACACCCGAATGTAGAAGAGACAGTCGTTTTTAAGTTTTTGGTTAAAAAAATGTCTTCTCCTGGGACTATATTCCCTGGCGGAGACATACATTGTCTTCTATGTGGCTTCATATTGGATCAATTAAATTAAGAAACTTTGAGAATAAAATAAGAACAGCGTTTGGTTCTCTGTGATGGATTATTTATCTCGAGTCTCAAAACTTCGGTTTACCTTTTCCAGCTCCGGTTTGTGCACCGGCGATCCGGATCCAGCTCCGTCTGAGTCCACGCTCCCGCCGACACACACCTCCCTCATCACCTGGAAGCATCAAGGAAACACAGCGTTAACTAACGAGCTGCAGAACACATCTGGATCCTACCCATGGGTAGATCCTCGTTACAAAAGAATCCCTAAGTATTTCCTCATCGCCACCACATAATTCAGCAGCTCCTTCCTAACGTGAGCCACATGGACGGAACGCTCTTTCCTCGCCAAGAGATCATTAAGCAAAATAACCCAAAACCGCAGGAGGTAAAGTGTGCACACGTGGACGCATGTGAGTTAAAGGCCCATACCAGTGATTGTGCATGTTTGAGCCCAACATATATGACCTGCACATACATTACATTGCTGACAATTTTTCCTGTATTTTTTAAAATCCCCTACTCTTTCAAAATCAAATGTTCAGACACCTTAAAATTCAATATTTCACCTTCTAACGGTAGAAGTCACGGTCATTTTAATTTATCTGTAAAACCCGTCTTCTTCTGGAACTATATTTCCTGGAGGAGACATACGTCCGTGTTGAATCAGTTAAAGTTACTTCGAAAAAAAAACTCTAATAGACGTAATTTTTGCTGTTGATGGATTATTGATCTCAAGCGTGTTTCAACTGTCTACAAGTAGATTTTAATATCATGCTAGAATGAACTGAAACCAATGGCAGTCTGGAAGGTAGGAAAAATAATGTGAAATTTACCGCCAAAGCAGTATATTTTTGGAAATGGTTGTCAGAAAAGTAACGTTATAAGATTGTACATATTGGGCTCAAATATGAAAAATCACCAGTATGTTCCTTTAAGAGAGAGAGAGAGCAGTGTGTGTGTGTGTGTGTGTGTGTGTGTGTGCGTGTGTGCTGTGCAAATTACACACCACAGGAATGTTTTAAGCCCGTGGAAGCGTTATGCAATAAGGTCCAGTTTCTGTAAAGGAGATATTCAGGGTCCTGGACGGGGCGCCGGCGTGCATTAGCGTGACCTCGCAGGACTTCAGACCTGGCAACCAGACGTGGCGGTGACAGGGGTGTACGTGTGTGTGCGTAGATGAGAGTGGGCATCAGGAAATGAGATTTTAGATGAACAGCTGTGTGTGCAAGTCTGCTAAGGCACTCCCTGACACTGACACACACACACACACACNGACTCCCCCCTCGTCGTCTCCACAGCATTCTGAACAGTGCGGAGCTCCTCAGCTCATTGGTCTTGGCCGGGACGCAGCATAATTGGGTTTTGGGGGAAATGACAGGCTGTGGCTCCGTTTTTTTTTTTTTTTTTTTTTTTTNTTTTTTGCGGCTCCGTGGGTTTGGCAGGAAGAGCGGTTCAGAGGCCGGAGAACGGGACAGACAGCGAAATCATCTTCCCTGCAGCCAGATTGGATTACGACTCGCTCTGATAGCGTACAACTAATCAAAATGAAGGCAGGGAGACTTTAACAGGGTTTCCAATAAAGGGACGCGATGGTGATTGACTGCAAACAGCAGCGAGGAAAAAAAATGGCGACCGCTTCGGAATGACCTGGATTTTTGCACGAGCTACGCGTCAAAGCTATGCTAACGGACAAACAATCTGCCTAAATTAATGCATCTGTAAATACTGATAATCCATTTTTGTACGTTCTCAGTCTGTGTTTATAAAGTAAGTGGTTTAAAGGACCATACCAGTGGTTTTGCATGCTGTAGTCCCATAAATGCAACCTGCATACATGTTACATTACTGACAACCATTTTCCAAAACATGCTACTAGAATATTAGAATTTTGTGATGTTTTTTGTTCATCTTTACCAGCCAGGACAAAAAGTAAGACAGAAAGAGAGAAAATCAGGTCATTCTGAAGTGGGAGGGAAAAAGAGATGAGGTAAGAGAAGAAGGAGAGAGAGAGAGCAAGAAGGGAGAGAGCGTTGACATAAGCGGGGGAAGGGTTAGACGAGTGCATTTAGAACACGATGTGGACGTGTGTGTTCCATAAACACATCATTAGCAGAAAGCGTCTGGAAGAATCGTTCCTGCAGATGGCTTTCCTCCTCTCATCCCATCTCTCCTGACTTCCTGTTATCTACCTGTTTCTCCTCCTCTTCTCTCACTTCTTTCTTTCTTTCCCACCTCCTCTTTCCTGCACACGTTCTCAGTTTGCGGAGCTTTTTGGCTCGGCCGATTTCAACGAGGGTGGGAAACGTCATAAAAAATCTTTATTTCCATTCTCCAAAATCGGTCGTATGAAATGCAAGAATGACTGTTGCTGAAGTTTCATGCCTCTGTAGAAGACAAATTTCCCGGAGAAAAGAGACAAAAAGAGATGGAGAGAATGAATAAATGAGAGAACAAAATACCCTGTGGTCCTAGCAACATAATATCCAAACAGAGACACAAACACGCTAATCTCTCTGGCCGGACGCCACGCTAACACGCCCCGAGGCTGCAAACAACGAGGAGCAGCCCTGGAATCTAACCCGTGTTGTCAATGACACGGATGGAGCAGATGGAGTTTCAATCCGGGGGGGTCTGAACGCGGAATCTCAGCCAACTGGATCTGACGACCAGCTGATTGCAGCACGATGAAGTACGCGATTAAGTCGATTAAGCAAACAAAAACACCGGAGGAAAAACTCACCGCCATGAACTTATCAGCTCAATATGTTTCCAATATGCAGACACCTGAAACAATACGGCCTGTAACAACCTTGTGGTTGTTACTGAAGTTTGGGTGGTACGGGGATTCGTGTATTTTCATAGGTCTGCTTGCTTGAAGGTATCACNGCTAATCAATATACAATAACTATAACTAATCGCCATGCAGGATGAGAAACTGAATCATAAGAAAAACACTTTTGATCTTTATGTCCTGACAGCCTTAAACACAACACAGATGAAACTTCACGAAAAGCCGAAAAAAAAAAGAAGAAAAATGGAGAATGTCAATTTAAAGGACATGTAATGTGTGCTTGCCCCTTGCCGGGACTTCCTGCGCTGCTGTGTGTGTGTGTGTGTGTGTGTAACTNAATGTGTGCTTGCCCCTTGCCGGGACTTCCTGCGCTGCTGTGTGTGTGTGTGTGTGTGTGTAACTTTTGTTTGCGTTGGTCCAGAGATGACACATGCCAAAGTTTGCATCACCTGAGCTAAAAATGCAGGAGTAGGTACGAAAAAACTGTTTTGGAACAAAATTAAAAATGGCAGAAAATTTATTCAGGTCAAAATGGGCGTGGCCTACAAAGATGGATGTGTCTCAATCCAAGGAATCCAGAGAAAAAAGAATTTTGAACGTAGGACACACTGTTCAAAAGTTATAACACACAACGTGAAAGCGGTTATTACAGCGCCACCATCAGGTCAATATGTGTAATTTTATTTTTGTATGTAGAGGGCGATGAGTCTTTCTGCTAAGTTTTGTTGCTGCAGCTCTTATAGTTTCTGAGATAAAAATACTTGAAACAGCTCTACATTAATTCTCTAAGAAAAAAAATTGGCCAATTTTTCATGATTTTTACGAAAACTGTCAGTTGGATCAAAGAGAAAAGATATAGCCATGATCTCTGTATCAGGCCGCACAGTTTGATGTACGATACATGTATGATACACAGAGCTCAGGAAGTTTACAAAACAGCATAACAATGTGTGTGCTGTCTTTGGCAAGCACACATTAAAAAAAAAAACNTTACAAAACAGCATAACAATGTGTGTGCTGTCTTTGGCAAGCACACATTAAAAAAAAAAACATGCATCCACATCCAGAAGCATGCTGGGAAAACGACACCAATGGGAATTGGAGGCGGAGGTGAAGCGATTGCAGGAATCAAACGGACGAGACGGGATCTTAAAATAGCTCAACAATAGGTAGTCAAGGGCAAAAACAAGGAATTCTGTGAGGATCTGAGGAGAGGAAAAGAATGTGTGTGTGTGCGTGTGCGTGTGTGTGTGTGTGTGTGNGGGGTGAGTCTGTTTTGCAGACTTGCAGAGCGGCCAGAGGGAAAGGAAAGGGGGGCGGGGCAGATCTGAGACGGGCTACAAACCAAACATCTTCACATCAAAGCCAAAACATCAGAACCAACAACAGAATTCCACTCGGACAATATCAGGAAAACGTCCTTCCTGAACAACAAGTCCTTCTCTAACGGAAATCCACGCCCGACGTTCAACTTACAGGACGTCTAATTTTACCTTCAACATCCAAAACAAAAAACTTCCAGCCTGATTCCAAGAATTCCCTCAGATCTGAGCTACACTATGCTAACTCATGCTAACACAGGTATACAGCAGCTTTTACTGTATTTGACAGATCTGTAGCTTACGCGTTTAAACACGAAATGTAAAATTCAAACCGCTACGACGAGTGTAACGCCGCTTAATGTTTAAGCTAAACACGGATGCCGACGTGACAGCCAGCGAACTGAAACACAAAAACAAGCTAGCCGCGGAGTCTGATTCTGAGGGTTGCTCATGCGGTCGCGCACAGCTCGATTATATGTCGTATGTGTGACATAAAAGCGCCTCCATTGACAACTGGGCGAGCGAAGATGTGCGGAGGAAAGGAGAGAGAGGGACAGAAAATGGCGAACAACGTCTGGCGGTCGTCACGTCACCTTCAGCCACTGGTCGGCCTGCTCTTTGCTCTGCACGGCGAGCACCAAGGCGTCTGCCCCCTGGTGGACGATCCGCAGCTCGTGCTTCTTCTTTTTGCCGTCCCTGGGGACATGCGTGATGCTGCACCCTGATAGGTTCAGCTCCATCTGGGGGGTGTGGTCTTTGGATGACTTGTAACACTATAGAAAGAGCAAAGAAAAAAGTATTAAAGGACCATACGGCGATTTTGCATGTTTGAGACCAATAAATATGATGCGTATACAAGTTACACGACGGACGACCATTTTTAAAAACATAAAATTGCATTTTTAGGTTTCGCGTTATCTTGCCAAATCTCCTACTACTGCAGAAAAAAAAAAAAAAAATTCAGGTGATGCACCCACTTTAAAATTCAGTGTTTCGCCTGCTAACACGTACATCCAAATGTCAAAGGCATGACCGTTTTTAATTTCTCAGTAAAAACCGTCTCCTCCTGGGACTATATTCCCTGGCGGAGAGATACATTTTCTCCTGTCCATGTTGGATCAATTAAATAAAGTCACTTCAGCACAAAATGTGTTAGATGTTGTGTTTGCTGTGATGGATTATATATATTACAGCGTACTGGAATGAACTGAAACTGAACAGTCTGGAAGGTAGGAAAAACAATTTTAAAATGTACAGCTCCAGTAGGATGTTTTGGAGAATATTTGGAGGTAACATAATGTGTGTGCAGGTTATATTTATTGAGCTCAAACATACAAAATCTCTGGTTTGCTCCTTTAAGCTTTTTAAATTGTCTCAGGTGAAAAAAATGTTGTAATGTGCCTTTAATAATGCATGTAATTTTTTTTTTTAATAAATAAAATGATTGTATTTAGGGTTTCTTTTTTTTCTTTCTGTTGTTAGTGTGAACGTATTTGGTTATACAGCGACATTTTACTGCTAAATTTAAGTTATTGTAAATTCTTATTGTTAAAAAAAAAAAAAAAAAAANAAAAAAAAAAAAAAAAAAGTTGGGAGAAAAAACAAGCGTGTGGAGTCAGACGTGGATTAAGCGTGTTGCGTGATGTGACGTACCAGCAGTTTGTTGTCTTTGATCACACACAGCAGCTTGGTCCACTGGCCGAAGCGTTTCTTGCGCAGCAGGAAGGCGCAGATCCGAGCGTCCTTCACCAGATCCATGGACGCCTCCTCAGACGGCCACTGGTGACGCATCTTCTGTCCCTTCCCGTCCTCCTCCTCCTCGTCGTACGACTCGTAGGAGCTGCTCATCGCGTCCGAGTCGTAGTCTGAGGGGGCAAACGAGGGGAAAAGGCGAGAATTAACTTCCTGAATTTTTTACTACATTTTCTTTCATAAAGCAACACTAAAGTTTTTTTATTGACTAATTTTCATCCGTAGTCCCATGCTAAGATGCTAAAATACTATATAAAATGATTAAAAAACATGATATATTACAAAAATCAGATCTAAAAGGCTTACAAAAAAATAAAAAACATATTGTCTCCTGGATCATCCTTTAAATTCATCATTAAAATCTCTAACACAGATTAGCATTTAAAGTCACCTTGTTTGCTGATTTTGGAAACTTTCCTTAATTTTTCTAAAATATCCTATAATCAAGCAGAAAACTGACATTTTAAAATTTATTTTAGACTTTTTTTTACTCAATTCTTACAGATTGGATTTTTTTTTTAAAGAATGAAGAATCTTCTAGAAACATATTTGAGACTCCAAAAGATTAACTGACATGAAAATCTAACGATAATTCAAAAAAGTCATACATATTTCAGAAGAGTCTCGACTATTTTCATTACTGAATCCAACAGAGTAAAGGACCATACTGGCCATTTTGCATGTTTGAGCCTAATCAATTTTCATACATGTTATGTTACTGACAATCATTTCCCAAAGGATAAAACCGTATTTCAGCTTTCCTGATATTTTGCTAAATCTCTTAATCTTTCAAAATCAAATATTCAAGTGATACACCCACCTTAAAAATCCATGTTTCTCCTGCTAATAGTTACACAGCCTTATGAAGTCACGGTCCTTTAAATTTTTCCATAAACGCAGGTCTTCTTTTGGGACTATATTCCCCGGTGGAGGCATACATTCACTCCACGCTTTTTATTGAGCTTAAACACTAAAATTACATAACTTCTAAAAAAACCTGAATACACGTCTTGTTGGTGATGATGGATTACCTATCCCAAGAACGTTTACAGTATCAACAAGTTGATTTTAATAGCAGAATGAACTGAAACCAATGGAGGTCTGGAAGGTAGGAAAAACATTTTTAATTCACCGTTCCAGTAGTATGCTTTGGGAAATGATTATCAGTAACATTACATGTATGAAAAATGAATATATTAGGTTCAAAGATGAAAAATGGGTGGCATGGTCCTTTAAGTAATGAATTGTACTAATGAAAGTAATTATATATTAGCTTATCGTTCATCAGATTTACGGCGAATCCGTCACTCACTGGATGTGATGTATTCCGGAGCCTTTCCGGGACTTAAAGGGACGGCCTCCTCGTAGTATCCTTCAGGCAGAGAGGAGCTGGGCAGAGGAGGCGGGCCGCTGTTTGGAGGCTAAAGAAAGACAAGAGACATTTAAAAAATAATTCAGTTTAACTGTTGGTTCGCTGTGATGGATTCATTATCTCAAGAACTTCAAGCATTTTTAGAAAAAACAATGCAGGTTGTATTTGTTGTGCTCAAACATGCAAAATCACCGGTGTGGTCCTTTAAGTTGGATGTTACAACCATTTCACAACTTCTGTTTCGATGCCGCTTCTAATAAAAAGTGTTGTTGTTTAGTTGCAGATAACTAAGTGCGTATATCCTGGAAAGACACACGCACACACACACACACACTCTTACACAAACACTCACACACACACACAAACCAATATGTAATAATCTAAATAAATAATAAAAACCAATGTGAACAATTGAACATGTATTAATCCAGTTTAAACTGGTTGGATCTGTTTTAAAGTGGTTAGATCTGGTTTAAACATGTTAGAGCTGGTTTAAACTGGTTGGATCCAGTTTAAACAGGTTAGATCCAGTTTAAAGCATTTGGATCCGGTTTAAAGCAGTTGGATCTGGTTTAAAGTGGTTGGATTTGGTTTAAACTGGTTGGATCCAGTTTAAACAGGTTAGATCCGGTTTAAAGCATTTGGATCCGGTTTAAAGCAGTTGGATCTGGTTTAAAGTGGTTGGATCTGGTTTTAAATGGTTGGATCCAGTTTAAAGTGTTTGGATCTGGTTTAAACGTGTTAGTTCCAATTCAAAGCAGTTTATGATCTGGTTTAAAGCGGTTGGATATGGATAACTGCATAAAAACCCAATGTAGTTGAAATATTATGAATTTTGTTGAATATTAGGTCAGTGAACGCATCACTTTGTTTAAGAGAAAACTTTAAGGACTTCCTATTCCTCCAGGAAAAACAACTCAGTATGTTTTGGGAAATATTTGGCAGTAATGTGATGCAGGCTGTGTTTATTGGGCTCATGCAAAAACCACCGGTATGCTCCTTTAAGATGACAGCCGCAACAAACAAGCGAGACAAAGTGAGATTTCCCTTTTTTTTCCATCAGATTTTCTAAATTCTCGCTGCACTTTACAAAGTTGCAGAATGTTTTGTACGAATGTCCGATCTCTTTGTCTCTTCTCCTCCTCCTCCTCCTCCTCCTCCTCCTCCTCCTCCTCTCTATAACTCATGCTGGCCTCCAGCAGCAGCCTTATCGCGTCTCCTCGGGGGAAACGGCAGTTCGGTGAACTCATTTCTTGGCAGGGACGCGCTGCCCGACTGAAACTCCATCGCCGCTGCCGCCTCCTCACAAACCCCGAGGAGGAACAAAGCCAGGAAAGGAAAAGGAAAATTCTCTAACATGAGAGTGAAGAAGGAGGCGTGTCGATAAGAAAAGTGATTAGGGTCGGTGGAGGAACGCTGACATGATTTAATAAATCACCAATATGATTAATAATCAGGAACAGAGAATAAAGCTGCTATAATAACTCAGTGTGTGTGTGTGTGTTTACAGACACCATGACACACTAAGACTTTTACCTCTTCAATTGCCAAAACACCAGCCTGTTCCTATCACACACACACACACACACACTCTATATCTCACACACACTCTGTCATACAATCGGTATCACACACACACACACACAATCTGTATCACCCACACTCTGTATCACACACACTCTGCATAATTACACAGTAAAACTGACAGGAAGTTGCTGCGTTTTGCTGCCGTGTGGAAGCGTTTAAACACGCTGCTGCAGATGTTGCAGGCTGTTACTGCTGCTGCTAATGCTAATGCTGCTGCTGTTGCTAATGCTGCTGCTGCTGCTAATGCTAATGCTGCTAATGCTGCTGCTGCTGCTAATGCTAATGCTGCTGTTAATGCTGCTGCTAATGCTGCTGCTGCTGATGTCGTCCTGATAAAGTTTCATCTTCATCCTGTCTGAGAAACTTCAAACTCCTGAATTGAACCAAACATGAAGGATTCTGCTGCTTTTTGCTTTTGGTTCTATTTAAAACTGACGAAGATCCTGCACGTGTTGCTGTTTTAGTGGGAAAAGTGAATTTGATTTTTTTTTCATATTTTATTGTAAATAATAAAGTCAGTTAAACCTTTTTTTTGATGGAACTCAAAATGAGTCGTTGGAGAAATCTGCATGAAAACAATCAAAACCATCAATTAGCTTCAGAAACACATCAACATAAATCCTCTAAATCTCTCAATCGTCCACGACTTTCAGCCATTTTATTTTTTTTCCAGAGGAAACGGCGTTATGAACATGAAGAGCGTGCAGGTCACGTGCACGGTGCGGCTGAGGAAGGTCAGATTCCACAGAGCTGCTGTGTAATTAGTGGGAGTGGGGTGGTGACCCGGTCTGATGTCTGCTGCTCACATCCAAACATTCACACCAAGTCTCCATTTTCACCGAGCGGAGGAGAAATCTGCTGCTATGACGCAGAAAAAAAACAAAAAAAAAAAACNCCCCCTTAAAGGAGCATACCGGCGGTTTTCCATGTTTGAGCCCCAACAAATACTACCTGCATCCATGTTATGTTACTGCCAACCATTTTCCAAAACATGCTACTGGAGCAGGTCATTTTAGAATTGTTTTTCCTACCTTCCAGTCTAACTTTGGCTTCAGTTCATCCCAGCACACTATAAAAACAAAATCAACTTTAAGACATCTATTATGGGTTTTTTTGTGCCAAAGTTACTTAATTTAACTTGTCCACCATGGAACTAAATGGAAAACAATGTATGTCTCCGCCAGGAAATATAGTCCCAGGAGAAGACGGTGTTTACCAAGAAATTAAAACACCTGTCCCGTCTACATTCGGATGAACATGTCAGCAGGTAAAACGTATTTTAAGGTGGTTTTATCACCTGAACACTTGATTGAAAGGTTAGGAGATTTGGAAAAATAACAGGAGAACTAAAACACGGTTTTATGTTTTGGAAAATGGTTGTCAGTAACATAATGTATGCAGGTTGTATTATTCGGCTCAAACATGCAAAAACCACCGGTATGCTCCTTTAAAAGGCATCATCCCTTTTTCAAAAACTGAAAAACGGGATGAGCCCACATTCTTTAAACGAGCATGTAAAACAACCTGAGCTTTGTAACAATGTGCAAAATGCTAAAACGCTGTCACATCTTCCAATTATATCCCGCCAAGTTACCATGGCAACGTTTCCGCGTCTACCGTTGCTGTATTACCATCGCTGTTTTTGGACCACAGACAGGTGGATCCAGCATTACGAGCCACACATACAGTAAGGTTTCCTCCCTCGCTGTCCCTGATACACATCTAAGCGTTCCACTTCGCCGTGTTTGCATGAACCTCCCACGCCAACGCTCTGCCAGCAAACAAAACCCGCTTCAGGTCCTCGCTTCCTCCTTTCACCTTCCATTCTTTCCTTCCTCCAGCGGGTGACGTTGTGTGTTTGGGGATGGAGTGTTAACTAGAAAAATAACTGCAGAATGAGATTGGGCTGGAAAAGTGTGTGTGTGTGTTTCCTGTGTGTAAATGTGGGTCAGAGGGAGCTGGTGGTCATTAGCTTTAGGGAAACGAGGGCACGGCGACCTGGTTTTAACTTGAACGGCGCCATGATTCTACAGGACATCTGGAATATAAAACCAAATGATTTTATGAGACGTGCGTGTGGCGACACGTTGTTACAGCACAAAACGATGCGATTTGGTTCAGACTGGCAGCGGTGCAGCTGCAGGTGGAGCAGCAACGCTAACGACAACCGTCGCTAACGACGCCATTTTTTACAACGACAGCACTTTGAGGAAAGGCTGCAGGAGCGAGGCTCCATCGCTGCTCTGCTGCTGAATAAAGAGAAAATGATTTCCATCTGTGTTGATGTTGGACAGCAGAGCGCACTCCTCCCTCCTCTCCTCCCTCCTCTTCCTTCAAACCAGACCCTCCTTCGCTCTGCATGTTAAACTTTAAAGGCCTCAGAAAGAACCGGGTCGTGCCGGGCGCCACAAGGGAAAGAGATGATGTTTGTACCTGTTCAGAACACTCCTGCTGCTAACAGGAAGTCTTTGTTCCCGTGTGCGAGGAAACACGGAGATAAGTCATTTAAAGGACCATACCATCCATTTTGCATGTTTGAGCCTAATATATTCAATTTCCATACATGTAACA
>VXCM01008605.1:2820-21176 GCA_014773175.1 Lucifuga dentata
CCGCCCCCCGCCCACAGAGCTGCAGATCACTTCCTGTTGCCCCTCTCAGTAGTTTAATTAGTGCAGCCAGGCTGTGTGTCAGGCTGATAGCAGGGCCTTTAATTAAAGCTTGTGGTATACTTTCATATGTTCTAATGGGTTTATAATGATTAATGGTCAATTGATCATTTATTAATGCTTCATAGAAATAAGACACAGTAATAAGCCATTTAATAAGAACAACTTTTGGGATTCCACTGGCTCACGTATCTCCTGCTTCAACAAAACCTGCTTTGCCAGCTCTTTTGCCGCTGACTTACTTCCTGGATAATGACTGCAGAGCGCCGAAACCCAGAAAAAGCTGGTTTCTGATTGGCTGGCAGGTGCTGGTGAAGAGCTTTGTGTCTGCACATCTCGAACATATCAGCAGATAAACCATCAGTCTGGAGCTGCAAGGTCTGCAGGTAACCATAGCAACAGCACATGTGCTTCACGTTACGTTACCAATTAACAGTGACTGCTGACACCAAATTAATCATTTTTTTAAATGATAAACACAAAAAGTGGCTGTGCGTCTCTAGTTGCCTGTGTTATAAACACACTCTGAGGTCCTGATATAGAAAATAACATAAATAAAATTCACTCTGCTTCACGCCGTGCTTTCTTTGTGTGTTATTTTAGTTTTCAGGGCGTCTTTGTACCCATTTCCACTTGATAATTTCTGTTTACAAGTGTAGACTTGATGGGTTACTATATGGAAGAACACTTTATTAATGACCTGCTGACATTTATAGCTGCTAATCTGATCTTCTATTAGCGCAGTTGATGCAGCCAACCTGGCAACCCAAAAGTTGTTCTGTTTAATGGCTTATTATAACCTATGAAGCATTAATAAATAACGAAACTACTTTCATTATTTATAAAACTAGAGAATGAAAAGTAGTTTTATAAGCTGCTTTGGAAGCTTTAAAAACAGGAAAATCTTTCGCCAAACCCCATGAAATGAACCAAAAAATATATTTTATTGGTTTCATCACTTGAACCCTAATGTTCTCTCTCTCTCTCTCTCAGGTCCTTGTACCTCTGAGCCCCACCCTACCCCAGTGGCGTAGCCAGGGGCGGGGCCACAGGGGCACTGGCCCTGGCTGAAAGCTGATTGGCCTCCGGTGTGCCCCCTCCCTTGTCACTTACAGATTCAAAACTGTCACTGGCTAAAAGTTTACCATCGTTTGATTACCGTCTCAGAGTTTCCCTGATGTTTTTGAAGAATTGTGGTTACATGTTTGAAGCGCACACATGGAACATTTTCTTTCCAGGATGAAGAATATGATAAATCAAACACACACATGTTGATGCAGGCGTTAGGGATAGGTAATCCATCATTGCCAACAAGACATTTTTTTAGAAGTTACATAATTTTAGTGTTTAAGCTCAATAAAAAGTGTGGAGTGAAGGTATGCCTCCACCGGGGAATATAGTCCCAAAAGAAGACCTGTGTTTTTGGAAAAATTTAAAGGACCGTGACTTCATAAGGCTGCGTAACTATTAGCAGGAGAAACATGGATTTTTAAGGTGGGTGTATCACTTGAATATTTGATTTTGAAAGATTAAGAGATTTTGCAAAATATCAGGAAAGCTGAAATACGGTTTTATCCTTTGGGAAATGATTGTCAGTAACGTAACATGTATGAAAACTGAATATATTAGGCTCAAACATGCAAAATGGGTGGTAATGGTCCTTTAGTAAATCCATAAGTAATTACAATTCTATGTTATTGTATAGAATTATATACTATATTATACTGTATTTACTGTATATAAAAGTTCTATGTTGACCATAATTTATCCAGTCTATTTTTAAAAGAGTTAATTGTATTGCATCATGAAAGATGACTCCATGCTTTTCCAATGCGGAGATTAAAAAAGTTCTTTTTTTCAGAATGACACTTTGGATGATATAATTTTTAAAAAAAATTCCCTACCTCTATGATTATATAAATCCACATCTAAATGCGCAAATAACTTGGTTTGCGGCAGAAACATTAGAAAGCCTCCTGCTGGATGTTGCTGTTAAAGTGCGACTTAATGACGCATGTCTTCATTTTTGTGAAGTATTCTGTACTTAAAGGATATTCCAGAGTTACAAATGCCTACAATATGGTCAGGAAGGTTTGATATTTTATTATATTACCGTTGTTTAATGGTCTTAAATGTAGCAATGTTATATTATCATAGTGTTTGGATTAGTCAATAAATGCTGTTAAATGCAAATAAAGTGTTTATAGTTAAATTTGAAGCTCAGTGAATTATAAATGTTTTGGATATCTACAGATTTATATATGAATGTACAATACAAGGTTGTCCTGCTCTTGCGCCCCCATTTAAAAAAAAAAAAAAATCAGAGAATTGCCCCTGCCTCACCCCCGCCCCCTCCTCCACACACACACACACACACACACACACACACACTTAAAAACTCAAGAGAGCCACTCTGCAGGAGTAGGCAGGAGGCAGAGGAGGGTTAGATTGGGTGTGAAATACGTTCAGCGACTTTCAAACAAGGAAAGCGCCGCAGCATCGCTGGCAGTGCAGGCGAGAGAGAGCACCTAGTCGAGGGCTCTCCCTTTGATGTTTAATTTAGAGAGAGGGAGAGAGAGAGAAGCTGAAAGGGTGGAGGTAGAGATGGAAGTGTCGAGTATGCTGAAACTCCACTGTTTTTCATCAAAGGCTTTGGGTTTTCTCGTCTTTTCATTTATTCACCAATAGCAATAAAGGAGAGTACAGACTGGAATACGGCACCGAGGAGAAAAGAGTGGGGAGAGGATGAATATGGAGGAAAAGAAAGAGAGAGGGGAAGGAGGGAGGGAGAGGTGGAGAAAACAGGAACGTGAAATTAGGTTTCTCAAGGAGGTTCTGGTTGAGGGTCAAGTCAAATTTGGCTCGAGTAAGGAGTTTCTCCACTACCCCTCTCTCCTTTCCTAACTTCATTTCTACTTCTACAGATGTTTCCTCCCTCTCTCTCTCTCTCTCCATCTCCCCTCCTCCTCCTTCATCCATCTCTCCTTCTGCTCTCCTCGGATGGGGAGCTCTTCCTCCGTTCTGCTCACTGAGTGAAAAGTGGAGCTGTGTGCCAGGCCAGAGGAAGCAATTAAAAATTAATGGAAGCTGAGTGAGAGAGAAACCTGCAAGGGCGTGCCGCTCTGCACACACACGCGCACACACACACACACACACACGGCTTGCATGTACTAACCCAGACTTTCCCCTCATCTTTTCCTGTGTTCTCAATCTCTCATCACTTCTTTTTCAGCGCGTCTCTCTGTTAGCCAGGACGTCCGACTCCTACATGGAGACGCAGCGCTGCAGCCAAGCCCAGATATGCTGCATGTCTGCTTTCCACTTTCGTGCATTTTCGTGCATTTTGCTAACAGCACTTCCTGATAAAATGTGACATGAAATCATGCATTTTTGACAGGATGACTGTAAATGTGTGTGCTGAGTGTGTCTGATGTGACCTGTAGTGTCTAAATACGGGCAAAAACTCTGCAGATCTGACCACTTTGGAACAGAATTTACAGATCTAGACACCGCTCACACCAAACACATGCAACGCAAATTTAATTCACGCGGCCTCGTAAACTCACAGTGGATGCTTGGTGACACAGTGATTTACTTAATAAAAATAATAAAGTTAGTATTTATTACAGGACTGTTTGCGTTTTTATGCTCATATAACATTATTTTGCAAAACCAAACCTCAACAAGCTCGCGTGTCACCAGCTACCTGGAATGCAAGCTAGGCAGCTAGCTACATGCTAGCTAGCTGGTGACACGCCACAGCTAGTTTGCCAGTTAGTTAACTATGAGAAAGCTAACTAGCTCAGTTGCTAACAGGCCAATAAATGCACATAAAGTCATGTATGTGTACTATTCACTCCTGTCTCATGACTGACTGCAAACCATGCTGCATCTTTTCTGAGGAGAAGTTCAAACTCCAGCAGAGCAGCGTTGTTCAAAATCAGATGAGACGCAGCTAATATGACGCTTCCTCCATTTTGTTCCCTACGTTCTGTCAAAGGTCAGCATAGCAAGATGGATTGTGACTGGAAAGCCGCGTTAATTTGTGTGTCAAAATTCAAGCACTGCGCGGACTTATCGACACGAGAACGCTGTGCATATTTTTTTTTTATTTTGCCACCGTGTGAATTTAGTTTGCTCCTGTCAGTGAACCTACTGTGGATTACATTGAAATCAACTGATTTCGCTCTGAAATTTCTCCGTAAAAAGAGCTTGCGTGACCGCGGCTTTCATCTGTGCTGCACTTCAGCCATGACACCAAACCAAAAACGCTGCACTTGGAGCGTGCGCAGCATTACAGAAAGGCCTTGTTCACCGTTCCCCAAGTCACCGCGCTCACCTGACGCTTTAATCCACCTGACAGGAAAGCCAAATCTGAACCAGAGTGGAGTCGCTGGCATTTGCTCACAGCACCCAAAAGCCTTTTGTTTAAAAATGCCAAATTAAGCTTGGTTTGCAGCAGAAATCCTCTCTGCTGTCTTTTCATGCTGCAGGATTCTTCATAACACCAAGCAACGCTGATAAAAGCGATTAAAGTGAAACCAGACGACAAAATAGTCAAACGTCACACTCCAACAGACAGAGATGTCACTTGCTCTATTTTCCATAATCCTTATGTTGGCTGAATGTAATGGGAATACTGCAGGAAGCACCTCCAGATAATTCCAGGTGACACACTTCCTAATTTAGTTCACGTCTCCAAAAGCATGAACGTGTGCTCCTTGTGTTCATTTTACAATACTTTTTTTTTAATAGATGGATCTGTGTGTGTGTCTGTGTGTGATGTGTGTGTTTTTTTTTCTTTTGTTCAGTGTTTGTTCAATTAAACGCTCACAGCGGCAGCATATCAAAATAGCCAATCATCACTTGTTTCTTAGCAGTGCCTCATCTTTCTCAGATGCTGTTTGTCCTAAAACAAGAACATGACCTCTGACCCTGTCACTCACTCACACACACACACACACACACACACACACACGAGGAAGCCCATAGGACGTGTCGGCCAAGCTATCAGGCCTCATTTGCATTTTGAAAAGAAGGAGGTAGACCATGCTACACCACACACAGGCCCCTTCATAGAACCACCTTTGACCCTTGACCTTTCTGCCCTTCCCCCCAAGCTCTCTCACATCCCATTATCCCTGTGAGGTGGATCGCTGGGCCAGCAGCTGCCTTTGTTTTGAGAGAATCCGCTGATAACAACGTCATTCCATTTTCATCAGAGCAGAAACAAGCTTTCAGCCTCAAAATTCATCATGCCTGTTGTCAAGGAACATCAGCAACTCCTCGTCTTCATCTTCATCAAAAAAAACCCTCCAAAAAAACGCCTCATCTCTCCACAGAGAAATGTACTGGAAACACAGCCAGGAGCTTTAGATAAGAAAATACTTAGATTTTTCCCTTACAAAGACCAGATTTTTGCATGCATGTGCACTCTGTGCCATCGCTGCTTTTCACACAGTTTTCAGGTCATGTGGTCTCAAACACGTAATCACAAATATTCTTTATCCACACGTGAGATCAGTCCAGCATTTAGCCAGATCCACACAGACCACATTGTTCTCGTGTGTGCAGAAGCAAACAGGCTTTTTATGGTATTCAGTCAAAAAGTTGTTGCAGTTCATTTTGGTTTGAAAGATAAGTAATAACTCCATCATCGTATATGAGGCAGCATGACGCTGCAAAGTGCGTGCTGACCGTGCAGCAATACTCAACCCAAGATGTAGGAAAAATCCCAGGTTTCCAAAACGTACCAAACACTGCACTATGCAGCCATAAAAGAAGCCATTAAAGGACCATACCATCCATGTTTGAGCCTAATATATTCAGTTTTCATACATGTTACGTTACTGACAATCATTTCCCAAAGGATAAAACTGTATTTCAGCTTTCCTGATATTTTGCTAAATCTCTTAATCTTTCAAAATCAAATATTCAAGTGATACACCCACCTTAAAAATCCATGTTTCTCCTGCTAATAGTTACACAGCCTTATGAAGTCACGGTCCTTTAAATTTTTCCATAAACGCAGGTCTTCTTTTGGGACTATATTCCCCGGTGGAGGCATACATTCACTCCACGCTTTTTATTGAGCTTAAACACTAAAATTACATAACTTCTAAAAAAACCTGAATACACGTCTTGTTGGTGATGATGGATTACCTATCCCAAGAACGTTTACAGTATCAACAAGTTGATTTTAATAGCAGAATGAACTGAAACCAATGGAGGTCTGGAAGGTAGGAAAAACATTTTTAATTCACCGTTCCAGTAGTATGCTTTGGGAAATGATTGTCAGTAACTTAAATGTATGAAAATTGAATATATTAGGCTCAAACATGCAAAATGGGTGGTATGATCCTTTAATGAATTACATGAGCAGGCAGACAGAATAAAGGCTTTATGAGATATACAGGACAGAATGTTGCTCTAAATTTTAAGAAATTTAAGAAGAAACATGAGGTTTCTCATAGAGGTGCAGGTTAGGAGGTGACACATACTGAAAGTTGGCGGCATGTGCCGCAGTGAAAAACAAAGTAGAGAGAGCGGAGGCTGCAGGAAGAAAAGCCCGACACTAAAACACAGCAAGTTACACAGTTGGTAGGTCGCAGCATTTGCTGCTGCTGCACTGAACACAGCAGAAGCATGTGGTTACGCCCTGCTGCACCTCGCAGAGGCCTGTGGTGGGCGGCCATTTTGGTTTAACCCATGTCGGTCTGCGTGGGGGTNACCTCGCAGAGGCCTGTGGTGGGCGGCCATTTTGGTTTAACCCATGTCGGTCTGCGTGGGGGTTTCACCACCACACCCTTCTGCCACAAAACTACCCGATCAATCTCGCTTTAGGTAGACATGCATTTCAGCACAGGTCGCATGGAACATGACTAAAGTGATAAGCCGTGTGTTTTGCTGCAGCTGCAGTGTAACTCATCACTGTGTGAAAGGCATTCATTTAAAGGACCATACCAGCGATTATGCATGTTTGAGCCCAATATATACAATCCACATACACAATACATTACTGACAGCCATTTTTCAAAATAAACCACTTTAGCTGTAAATTTTAGATTTTCCTACCTTCCAGACCGCTTTAATTCATTCCAGTACGCTACTAAAATCAACTTGTACAGAAACAGACTTGAAACGCATTTGAGATACATAATCCATCACAGACAACAACATGTCTATTGGGTTTTTTTTTTTTTTTTTTTTTTTGTCAAAGTAACTTTATTTAATTGATCCAACACAGAGCTGCACAGAAGACAATGTGTGACTCCGCCAGGAAATATAGTCCCAGGAGAAGACGGCTTTTACCGAGAAATTAAAACAACTGTGCCTTCTACAAGCCTGCATAAGTTTAAGAAGATGAAACATGAATTTTAAGGTGTGTGTATCACCTGAACATTTGATTTAGAAACATTAGGGATTAAAAAAAACAAAATACAGGAAAACTAAAATATGGTTTTATGTTTTAGAAATTAGTTGTCAGTTTCGTAACATGTACGCAGGTTGAATTTAACGCGCTCAAACATGCAGGATCGCCAGCATGGTCCTTTAACATTGCTTATTTGAGGATATAAAAAAAGAAGCTGCAGGGATGATGCAGATTATAACGCTCACCTGTTGATGAAATCAGGCAGCCGACGCCACAGTGTCATGGAAAAGAGAAAAAAAAGAGTCACGTTAGTCATGCACACGTCTGCATTTTACATTAAAAAAAAACCAAACTGATAGTTATGAAGCTGTGGTTCATTAAAGGACCATACCACCCATTTTGCATGTTTGAGCCTAATATATTCAATTTTCATACATGTGNTTAAAGGACCATACCACCCATTTTGCATGTTTGAGCCTAATATATTCAATTTTCATACATGTGTTATTGTAAAATATCAGCAAAGCTGAAATGTGGTTTTATCCTTTGGGAAATGATTGTCAGTAATGTAACATGTATGAAAATACATACAAATAGAACATATTTTACATTTTTATGAGCATTTTTACACTGTTGGTGGAAGGAAAACACAGAAGGAACACACACAAAATAAACACATAAAAGACTTTTTTAATATCCTTTTTCATTCTTCCACCTGTGTTAAGATGGACGTGTGCCTCTGAGCGGCAGTTTGTTTGTGTGCGTGACATGGTGAGAGGGTCTGCATGTGAAACTCCAGACACGCTTGTTACAGCCAGTAATTGCTTTGAGAACAGCAGCTCGTAAAAAGGCCCGCTGCCCCATCTCCTGCTGTAAAAGACAAGCAGGGGGGCCGGGGGGGNGCGGGGTTCTAGGTGTGCAGGATGAAGCAGGACCCCGACTGTGGAGGTGCTGGTGGAGGACGGGTGAGCATGTGACCCTCAAATCGCCTTTACCTGCGTTCTACAGCAGGCTCACTGCTTTACATTTCTACAGAAAATCAGAAAAAATGCAGATAATTTTTCAAACATGTTGTGTTTCCTGCTGCAGGAAGATGTTCACCACAATCTGCAGTAACGGAGGACACGTGGATGTCAAGGCCGGGTCAGAACACGCTTCTACCAGGAAAAAAAAAAAAAAAAAAAAAAAACGGTGAGAAATGCAGCTGCATTTTGACATCGCAGCTTTTCTCTCCTGATTTGCACCGATAAACACCAGTAAAATTCAGGATGATCTTAATGTTGGATTGACTGGTGACTCATTGGTAATGCAGCCTCAAGGGGGAACAAGCCAGTGTCCTCCTTGTGCCGGTCCCAAGCCCGAATAAATGCAGAGGGTTGTGTCAGGAAGGGCATCCAACGTAAAACCTATGCCAAAGCAAAGATGCGAATCATTCCTATGACTTCCATACCGGATTGGTCGAGGCCCGGGTTAACAATGACTATGGACTATGATGTTTGCAGATGACATTGTGATCTGTAGTGAGAGCAGGGAGCAGGTGGAGGAAAACCTAGAGAGGTGGAGATATGCCCTGGAAAGGAGAGGAATGAAGGTTAGCCGCAGCAAGACAGAATACATGGCTGTGAATGAGAGGGACTCAAGTGGAATGGTGAGGTTACAGGGAATAGAGATAAAGAAGGTGGAGGATTTTAAGTACTTAGGGTCCACAGTCCAGAGCAATGGAGAGTGTGGAAAAGAGGTGAAGAAACGTGTGCAAGCAGGTTGGAATGGGTGGAGAAAAGTGTCAGGTGTGATGTGTGACAAAAGAGTCTCGGCAAGAATGAAAGGAAAGGTGTACAAAACGGTGGTGAGACCAGCGATGTTGTATGGCTTAGAGACAGTGGCACTGAGGAAAAGACAGGAGGCAGAGCTAGAGGTAGCAGAGACTAAAATGCTGAGGTTCTCTTTGGGAGTGACGAGGATGGATAGGATCAGGAACGAGTACATCAGAGGGACAGCGCATGTTAGATGTTTTGGAGATAAAGTCAGAGAGGCCAGACTGAGATGGTTTGGACATGTACAGAGGAGGGATAGTGAACATATCGGTAGAAGGATGCTGAGGTTGGAACTGCCAGGCAGGAGGCCTAGAGGAAGACCAAAGAGGAGATTTATGGATGTAGTGAAAGAGGACATGAAGTTAGTTGGTGTGAGAGAAGAGGAGGCAGAGGATAGGGTTAGATGGAGGCAGATGATTCGCTGTGGTGACCCCTGAAGGGAAAGCTGAAAGGAAAAGAAGAAGAAGAAGACTGGTGACTGATTGGTGACTGATTGGTGACTGGTGATTGATCGGTGAACACACGAGCTGTCGTGTTGCTTCGCTCCAGAAATGTGTCACATCAGAACACCCGTGCACCCCACGCCACGCACCCACACACAACAGAAACACACACGTGTCTGCGTGGCAATGCTTAATCATGCATACACAGCGCAGGCACCCAGACAGATTAGCTCCCAACACGCAAACGCTAACTACAAAACACACACACACTTCAATCTGCCACGACTTTATCTTCTTTGTGGAGAGGAAGTGGTGACCCCCAAAGCAATATGTCTCTCTCTCTCTCTCTCTCTCTCTCTCTCTCTCTCCTCTCCATAGCCAGAGGCCTGCAGGCAGAGGAGAAGCCTTTTCCTTGGTTGCACCACGTAATGAGGTAATAAGGGTGAAACTTCACCAAATGTGTTTGTTTTTCACACGCGGGCCTGCTAATTGCCTTCTCTTGCAACCCCACAGTTTGCATTATTATGCCAGCTGACAAACCACTCTTCCCCTGCTAATGATGACTAAGGAGCAGGGGCGGCAGCAGGAGTTTGAGCTCATGCTGCAGATTTAACAGTCATGTCAGACGTTTACATCGCCATACTCCCATTTCCTGTCTGTGTTGTGGTTAAAGGACCACAGCGGTAACTTTGCAAGTTTGAGCCCAATTTATACCACCTGTATACATGTTACGTTACTGACAACCATTTTCCAAAATATGCTACTGCAGCACTAACTATTAGAATTGTTTTTCCTACCTTCCAGACTGTCATTGGCTTCACTTCATTCCAGTACGTTATTAAAAATCAACTTGTAGAGACTTTAAACGTGCTGAGATACATAATCCATCACAGTAAATAATAGCTCCATTAGGTTTTTGGTCAAAGCAATTTTATTTAACTGATCAAACACGGAACTGCACTGAAGACAATGTATGTCTCCGCCAGACAATATAGTCCCAAGCTTTTATAGAGAAATTAAACACTGCTATCAGACATGCATGTCAGCAGGCGAAATGTTGAATTTTAAAGTTGGTGTATCACCTGCACATTTGATTTTGAAAGATGAGGGGATTTGGAAAAATAAAAACAAAACTAAAATACGGTTTTATGTTTAGAAATGGGTTGTCAGTAACGTAACATGTATGTGTGTAGTATTTTTGGGCTTAAACATGCAAAATCGCTGCTATGGTCCTTTAAGGCAATAATGCAATTAAGAAGTATACATGGAAGGAATTAATAGGATTCTGCCGTCTGCTGAATATATACGATGATGCGCTGTGTAACCGGAGTATGTAGAGGTTCTGCCAGGTAAGGAAATGTGTGTGAAGCGTACTCTGATTATAACATTACATGGCCAAAGAACAAGCCAACAAAATCCCCAAATCACCACCAGCATCTTCTTTATGTAAAAAACATCTGTCACCATGCTACATTTCATTGAATTTTCACCTATTAGGACTAATTTAACAGGCTAAAAATTTCTTCTGGATCCTGGATCAATGAACTGGATCACCTCCAAAATTTAACACTTTCTTCCTCTTGAAATTATCTATTTCTTCTAAATCCGTCCCTAACTTTCCGAGATATCCTGCTAACAAACAGATGTTGGTCACATAACGGAGGCAAGAAATCAATTTACAATTGCATAAAACAGCTTCTGTTATATCGGAATAAGCTTTAAGCTGATTTTACTCTACCGTATATACTTGAATATAAGCTGAGTTTTTATTATCAAATGTCATAAAGCAAATCGGGGGTTGGCTTATACAGGAGAAATTCAAATCAGATTTCCAGGGGTGGAAATACTACCATTACCACTACCCATGAAAATAGTTTAAATCATAAGCTCTGCTGTGATTGGTCAGTTATGGTAATCAGCTGCTGAAATAAATATTACCAGTACGTGGATTATTTTCAGAAAATCACAGGTATACTATGACAATACCCAGAAAAACAGGTAATTTGCTAAACTAATAAATTGATGGAACATCAGGGTTTATACTCCAGTATGTACGGTAAATAAGATTTTTACATGACATTTGGAAGAGAAAAAAAAACTATTTATTGCCTTAATCCTCACTGAAGTTTTTTTGTGCATGAAAAAGTGTCCTGACAGTCTCAGATGGGATCCTGTGCAGAAGGAGATCGAGTGCATAAAGTTCCTGTTTGCAGTCAGACGTCTGAAGACGCGTTTGTGTGTGAAGTCGGCGTAATTTCCTTTGGAGATGCACTGCTCTGATGCAGAACGTGTGTAGGACGAAAGAACCAACAACAAACCAAAGCTAGCCCAAATTTCTCAGACAGAAAACTCCCTCCGTAAGTTTCACTTTCACATGGTGAAATTAATCGCTTAAGAAGATTGCGCCCTCCCCTTATTTTTCCTGTTCTTTCCCCCCCACTGCGCTGATGCTCATAACAGGATTGCTCTGGCTAATGTCTCTCCGCTTTACATATTTCAGGCCCGGCTGAGAAGCAGCATGCTTTAATGTGAAAAGGCAGATAAATCGCAAAGACAAAAGACAGATCATAGTTCTTGACTTTCTCCTCTGATGGGGGGCTGCAGGGGTCTTTCTTCGCCCCTCATTCTCTTGGCTCTCCCTCTGCATATCTTCCTGTGTGTGTTCAGAGTGGACTAGCAGGGGGTCTCCACTTTCTCTGCAGTTAAAGGGATTAGCTGTAATTAGGATAAGAGCGCTGTCCTCTGGGCCTCCTCCTCCTCCTCCTCCTTCTGCAGCATAAAGTCCAGCCAGCTCCTCTGGAGGCCGATGATCAGTTCCGATAAATCAAATCTGTTCTGTTTTCCCTTTAAATTTACCTGCTGAACAAAACTTCATGTTTGGACAAAATCAGCATCTCCAGCATGTAAACTGCTCTGACGCTGTGGAAGAAGCATGCAGTGTTTAAAGTGAAGAATCATTTATCTGACCGTTTCCTCTCAGGCTGCTTGTGTTTCTGCCTGGCCTGGCTCTGAGAATGCTCACGTTTCCTTTCTCACTCTCTTATTTGTCACGTCTGCAGGGCCACGCCGCCTGTGAAAGTGATGGCACTGCTAAGACTGACTGACTGGTAAGAAGCTGGAAGGGGAAGTGACAGAAAAGCGGAAGGCGACGCGAGTTCAAGTCTGCATGTTATCTATTTTAAGTGCCATACAGTGTTTCTTCACTGCTGTCAGAGAAAAAGAGCCTGGATATTGCAATAGCATCCTCCACGTAACCTTCAGCGTGCTTTCTGCTGAAAGAAATCAATACATGATGCAGGGAGAACAGCCTGATCTGCCTGATTACCAAACCTGCCTAGCTGCCGACACCGTTTTTTAGCATGAGCAATGCATCAATACCCCAAAACAAATCTATCCAAAAAATAAATTACAGAAACCAAACACATGCCAAAGGTGAACTTCTGACCTTATCCTATTTAAAAGAAGAATTAATCTGCAGTTTTGGGGTAAAAGGTGAGGAACAAGGGGGAAAAACAGAAGTCCGACATCTTCTTCCACCTAAAATCCCCCCAGAGAGCCCCGTTAAACGGCACAAAAGTGCGTTACTGGGCTGACTTTATGGCTGCCAGATGGTGTTAGAGGGGCCTGGGCTCCTGTGAACTCGCCTCCACCCCTGTAAAAAAAGTGACCAGTTGACCTGGAGCTGCATAAACCTGGCGTCTAAGACAACAAGGCTCCAACCGCCGACACACGTCCTCCGTAGCTTTAACTTGCTCCCTCTGCTATTTCATTTCTGGTTCTCTCTGTTTAAAAAAACAACAAAAAAAAAAAGGCCAATCAAAATGGGAGGATGGCTGACATGTTCTCCTGATGTGTTAAAGGACNAAAAAAAAAAAGGCCAATCAAAATGGGAGGATGGCTGACATGTTCTCCTGATGTGTTAAAGGACTATACCATCCATTTTGCATGTTTGAGCCTAATATACTCATTTTTCATACATGTTACGTTACGGACAGGAAATGTAGTCCCAGGAGAAGACGGCTTTAACAGAGAAATTAAAATGACTGTGCCTTCTACAATCCTGCATAAGTGTTAGCAGGGGAAACGTTGAATTTTAACCTGAACATTTGATTTTGAAAGATTTGGGGATTTGAAAAAATAACAGGAAAACTATAATACAGTTTTATGTTTTGTAAATTGGTTATCAGTAACGTAACATGTATGCGGTTTGTATATATCGGGTTCAAACATGCAGGATCGGTGGTATAGTCCTTTAAGTGATTGTTATATCTTTAGAGCATGAAATACTCTCACTCTGTAGGCTCTAAAAGTTTGGAATTCCCTGGCTGTTAGGAAAACAACAGCTTTTCTGAGTGTGAATTTCTAGCAGATGGATTTTACATTGTGACAGTTTTGCCAAAACGTGGCGACACACACTCCTTCCACGTGACGCTGAACCTCCAACAGGAGAGTTCGGCTGCTTCCTGACACGGCCGGTCGAGGAGTGATTCTGCTGGAGAGTATGAAAAGTTTCCACAGATGTCACTCCATAAATGAGGAAACAACAAAGCTACTCTGGCCTGGAGTGGCCGAAGCAGATTTTGGGTGGAGTATCCTTGAGGAAATGGGTCTGTAATCATGTCATAACAGACACCATGCTGTCTGGATGATTTAACCTGCACCTTCAGCAGCCCTAAAGCTGCAAACTGATAATGGAGCGTATTCAACGCCGAGCCTTGCCTCACAGGGTTCACCTCTGGGTGTCACGGAAGGTTCGTGACCCTTAGTGACCTCACTGCAAAACAGCCACCTCCTGACGGGCTTTACGGCCTGGCCCACTGTAAAAATAGAAGAAGGAAAAAAAGGGAAGAAGGTGGTGCTGGGGGTGATTTCGTCTGGCCTTTTGAAACGCAGGCTCAGTCTGCAAACGCTATCTTGAGAAGTAATCAAGGGAGGGACACTTAAAGGCTTAATGGTGCCAAATGTTCTTTAATGACCAGAGTCACAGCCTTCCTTTACTTCTGCTGGTTTTAATGGTCAGAAAGCCCGGGCGTGGAGAGGTCACGGCAGGGTCAGGGTGAATAACGGAGACTCTGAGTCGATGCAGCGCAGCAGCTGTAGTGCATCCATTCTGTGGCTGCAAAGAGGAGATTCACGAGCGGGGATGTTACGAAGAAACCGTTACGACTTTTGAGGGAGATGTTTGTTCTAGAAGAGGAGGCCAAAATATCCTTCAGCAAGTCCGCTAAAAAAAAAAAAGAAAGAAAAAGAAAAAAGAGAGAGAGAGAAAACTAATAGCTGTGGTTGCAAAATGTCTTCCTCTGCAGATGAGGAAACTGTGGTTGGAGGATGGTGTCAGGCCCTGCTTGTTGCTGCAGGGGTTTGGCTTCCATACAGGTGACCTCCCCCNCACACACCCTCCTCCACCCCTCCCACATGAAAAAAACTGCATGACCACAAAAGAAAATGAAACTGGACCCGGGCTGAATCTTTATGTTGATGAAAGTCTGCTAACGTTTTGTGTCGTCACACTCTGTTCTCCTCATTTCCCTCCCTCCTCGCACATCTGGAAAGCAGAACTGCCGGTTTTGCTGCCATTCCCCATGCACACACACACACACACACTGACGTCATGTACATCGCCGTGCCTGATGGGAAGCATATGAGCGGAGAAGGGAACATTGGAGGAGAGGGGGGCGTTGTCACCAGAACACACAACTTATC
This sequence comes from Lucifuga dentata, assembly GCA_014773175.1. Taxonomy (NCBI): domain Eukaryota; kingdom Metazoa; phylum Chordata; class Actinopteri; order Ophidiiformes; family Bythitidae; genus Lucifuga; species Lucifuga dentata. Next base: position 18,210 of record VXCM01008605.1, read on the forward strand.
TGCCAGAACGACTAACCTCATTTTTTCCAAGACTTTTAGTTTTAAGAATCGTACAAATATCCCACTGCTTGAAGATGGATGGAAAGCAGATTCTCTTTTCCGCCGATCGCCATGCAACCCCCATCGCAACCCCAGTCGGACACAAGCTTTTCTTTCCCGAGCTGCAAACCTGATTCACTCCGTCACATTTTTCCAAATCATCAAACTGCAGAGTTGGCATTACATGTTTTTTTTCCTCAGGTATTCAACATTTGATGACAAACATTCATATTTGAGTCCAACTTAGACGCTCTACGAAAACAAAACCGCTCCGTGCGGTGCCTCCCCACTCGCAGCGTTTAGCGAGGACCAGCTCTGAGAACAGGGCTGGCTGGCTCTGAGCGTGGAACATTGGAGTTATTTTGCACTCCTCCCTCTAGCAAAACACTGCAGAGGGGAAGATGAAGAGCTCTGCTTGGCTCAGACGGTCGACATGTTGCCTGCCTCCCTGCAGTTCACTGGCTAACTCTTTCCATGGCTGCACAGAGGTCTGGGCCAGGACACCCCCCTCTCCCCCTCAGCTCGGCCCTCTTTGGTTCTACGCCACCAACAACACCACTTCCTGGAACCAAAATGGCTGCATGGAGGGAAAAGGTCTTCTTCTTCGTGGGAAGAAAATACCACACCATGGAAGTGGTGTTTGAGGACTGTAGCTGAAAGCTGCACAGAGATTTTTCTGCATAATTATCAACAGTTTTTGATATTTTTAGGGGTCCAAGCACTAAGTGATGGAACAAGCGATTGGTGTCAAAAGATTCTTTGGACTGTTTTGTTTAATGATTATCTACTGTATATACTGGAGGAGAGACTGATCTCGTATATAAGCTGACCTCCTTTATTTGTTTAGCAAATTACCTGTTTTTCTGGGTATTGTCATAGTATTCCTGTGATTTTCTGAAAATAATCCACGTACCGGTAAACATGATATTTATTTCAGCAACTGATTACTGTAACTGACCAATCACGGCAGAGCTTACTGGCTGCTGCAAAATGTGCTGATAAGATGTTTAGTCAGGAAATCTCTCATTCTAAGGTATGATTTAAACTATTTTCATGGGTAGTGGTAATGGTAGTATTTCCACACCTGGAAATTTCCTTCTCTGGGATCAAATCTGAATTTCTCCTGTATAAGCCGACCCTGATTTACTTTGTGAAATTTGGTAATGAAAACTCAGCTTACACTCCAGTGTATACGAAAACACATTTCTGAATTTCGACTTTGTATGTTTGCAATATGGATTTGAACTTTTGTTGTTCACTGTTACTTTACAAAAACAGCCATATCTTCCTGATAGATGCTTCAAAAGACACCAAACTTCAGAATCTCATCCAGAAGTCATCCCCCAATGACTGTACCAAATTTGGTGTAAATCCACCCATAGGGGGCGCTATAGCAAAAAATTGGCTCTNCCAATGACTGTACCAAATTTGGTGTAAATCCACCCATAGGGGGCGCTATAGCAAAAAATTGGCTCTGTAGCCTAAACCATCAAAGATAAAAAGCTGAAATTTGCTGAGTTGCTAGTGTACGTGAGCATGTACTCACACACAAAGATTTACACCGATCGGATCATGCTTTGTCATTCAAAAACATGCTCCTTTTTCTCTTTGTCTCTCCCCACATGGAGCCTCGCTGTGTGTGTGTGTGTGTGTGTGTGTGTGTGTGATGGCAGATTGATGCAGCTGGACTTTCTGAGATAGTTTCTCACTGGTATACTTTGTCACCTGATGGTGGCGCTGTAATAAAGGCAAACGTGTCTTGGTTCATAACTTGCTAAAGTTATGGGCCTTGGGTTCTGAGTTGCATTGGCTTGGACCCCGTTACAACTGCTCGCAATTCTAGTTTTCTACATTTTTTCTGCACAAATTCTTATTGCATTTCTGATCGTTTCCAAGTTTACGACTGATGTCAGCTAAACGATGCAACATGTCAAAAGAGGAAGACTCCGTTTCCACTGTGACTGAACGCTGTCGTCTCTAAGCTTCTTCTCACATTCTGCTCTTCATCTCTTTCGCTCTCAGCGCCATAACGCCATATTGGTGCCACCTGTCACCATCAGGAAAAAGCTCGAAGTGATCACGCGAGCGCTAACAGTGTGACACGCTCGCGCCCTCACACGCAGCAGACATCAACATAAACGCTATGCATTCAAAAAAAAAACAGGAGAGGAGGGAAAACAACTCCGCCCACGCACACAGCAAAAACAAGGATCACATGAAAGCAGGAACGAGGTGAGGCTAGAAATGAGTCATGGGTATTTCACAGTTGGCGTATAAGCCCTTTCGTGCCGAGGGGCGATTACCTAGTTTGCAGCGCTGGTAATCTGAAAAGCAGCTTGCCGAGAGTTTTTAAAGACAGAGCCGTGGTGACAGTCTGTCCTCTCTCGTCCTGCCCGGCACGCCGGCGTGCAAGGCCGATAAAGACCAAACACGCTGCAAGTCCAACGCCAGCTTCATGAAGGAGGTCACATGACCTCCTCAATACTATAGCAACAAATGCATCAGCAGCGGATTTATTAACGTAGCAGTGCTGAATTCATGGATCTGTTGATTAATATTATTGTAAATTGATTACTGATGCATCTTTTAACTGATAAAAATAAATAAAACATACAGTGTGAAGACATGACTTTGGGGCTTGAAACCTGTGACGGGCCTATTTTCTGTCTTTTTTTTTTTTTAAAGGACCACCACCCATTTTTCATGTTTGAGCTTAATACGGTATATTCAGTTTTCATAAATGTAACGTTACTGACAATCATTTCCCAAAGCATACTACTGGAATGGTAAATTAAAAATGTTTTTCCTACCTTCCAGCCCTCCATTGGTTTCAGTTCATTCTGCTATTAAAATCAACTTGTTGATACTTGAAATGTTCTTGGGATAGGTAATCCATCATCACCAACAAGACGTGTATTCAGGTTTTTT
>VXCM01008606.1:0-16274 GCA_014773175.1 Lucifuga dentata
TGTAACTGACATAGATGTTGAGCCTCGTGTTAAATCACTTTATTCCACTCGATAAAGGTTACTGTCTCTGTGAATATGGGCTGATTAACGTTTAATAACAACAGCCTATAGCCCTAGTGTCATGATGAGGTTATTAGAAGGTGATTGCAGGAGGATAGTTCTGAAGGTGTAAGTGTAAAATACACAGCCTGCCACTGCTTTATGGTGTGTGCCACAGCTTGCATTAGTGCCTGTGGAGTGGAGCATATGCTGCTGTGCCCGGAGCATATCCTGCCACGTGGACTACTTTTTACCGGCTCAATTCGAGAACCACTCATCCAAACAACTTCACACGTGACACTGCACATCCTTGGGTTCTGAGCATTATACCTGCCGAATTTCAACTTCATACAGTGCTGGGTTCTCGAGATATTGGTGCCACAGACGGACAGACAATTGGACGGACAGAGATTTCTGGCTTTATAGTTAGATGATAGTTGCTTTCCATTTAGCTGTGCCAGTTCCAGGGCCTGAAAATGATCTGTAAGTTCTTTTGTAGACACAAGAAAACCCACATAGCCTTAGTAAACCTGAAACAAAGCAGTAGCATGGACTACTTGTTAACAGCACAGCAATGTGCAACTAACGCAAGTAAAAACAAGTTACAGTAATCCACAGGGTAAATGCATGACTAATCATTTTGGCCGATGAGTTTATCACTTTTTCCTCACTCTGAATAAAAGCTGTGTTGAGCGAAAAAAGTTTGAAAAGCTTGATTCTCCAAGGATTGCCTAATGAGAAAAATTCTCGCCAATAACGCTAACAGCTTCCTCATGAGAACACAGCTGCTTGCTTTGGGCAAAGTCTATCTGCAGTGACATGTGCTACTGTGAAATGTGGTGTTTAGATGCTGCTAATCAAAAGGCCGTTTTTGTCCACATTTCTTTGCGCATTTTGTCTGCACAGACAATGGAAATTTTCCTTTTGGCACAAAGAAATATTGATTAAAATCACCGCAGGACAAATATACAAAGATTACCAGGCAAGCATCCATTTAACTATGAAGCTTGAACAAGAAAATCTCTTTGATTGTTCTGCATTTGAAACACACCCAGCTGACTTGTAGCTATCAAGACGGGTATTATATTAGGATACCAAAGTGACATGCCATCCTTCCACGAGAAACGTGACCGATAACAACCTAAGAGTGCTTGGTTTCCCAGAACCAAAACATAACAGAATCATTGAGGTGCTATCATTTGGAGAACTCATAGAATGTCATTACTCTTGAGGATTTGGCAAAGAAAGTCAGTCTGATGACATACAGAGTTCCTTTTAGGGTATTGAAAATCAGCAGGGACGATTTTCATCTTTCTCCTGTGACAGAAAACACAACTCCTCATCTCCTCCCTTACATCCTGTGAGGCTGTTTGCAGTGCCATGGTGAACATCTGGACCCAGTCACTCCACCACTGGCTCGTGAGTGAAGCTCCTAATGGAACATGTGAACGTGTTATAAGATCCGGCTTGAACAGCTGCTATTAGCTCAGTTACGTATTTGGCTGGAGAGCACCAACGTGTTAACTGGTCACGCATTCTACTTTAATAGTGTAAATTGATGTTAATGTGGCCCTTAAAAGCCGAGGCAGAGGGTCATATAGGAAAACAAGTGCTGAGATCTAAAAACAAAAGTTCTGATACTGAGACTTGAGACTAGGGTGAAGGGTTTAACAAGATTTGGGTGGGGGGGTAGTGAGTGCATTAAGAGCCTGAGGTCAAAGTTGACAGATACTGTTGGTGAACTTTTTCTCCCGTGGAATCTCCCTGAGAATATTTCTTCTTGGTTGGGGTGTGAGACCGTGACTCTACCCGTCTCAGGCCTGAGGCAGTGTTACAGAACCACACACAGGCAAACACGCTTAAAACACGCATGCACATATGCACATAAGTGGGCCAAAGGTATTTCACCCAAGCAGTTTCCTGTATAAACTAGAAAGGTCAGTCATGGTACGGTCCATATCTTAAACCATTTGCAAGCCATCGGAACATCGCATCTGCAATTAGGGAGTAGATACATGAGAACCAAAACAAACTTGTTGGAAAAATACACAAACATGGACTGCGGATGTAATCTGATTTGCTCATTTAAGCACTTTCCATGGCTCGCTGGCATGATGGATTCCTACAAAGAGCAGCAAGAAAGAGATGGTTAGGTATAATGTTTTGATTCTCACAAGTGAGAGGATGCATAATTACTATGATAAGAATTTTTTTTTTTAGTTTGGTGACTATTTTTCCATTATCTGGTTTAGCTCTGCATAGCGTGCTGTTGACGCAAATGTGAGTTGCCCAGAAATAGGCATGAAATAGAATAATTCTCAGCTGTCCTGAAGGAAATGGATTTTGGGCAATAGCCTGGAGGGAGATTTGGCTGCCATCATATGCTGTTTCCATTACACTCATCCAAAATCCATACTAATCATGGCAGAGTAAGGTCTGTTTCTCAAAATGAATGAAAGCCGACTCAATTATCTGAGTTTTGTCCTTTGATGTTCTGCCATCAGCCTTCAGTTTGCTTTTTGCAGCTGCATGCATTTTTTAATATTCATTTTTTTTCCAGTTTTCCAAACTGCCATTGCTACTGAAAGCAATACTTCCCATCTTCCTGCAAAATATCATCCATATCTGCAAAAGACCTTGACAAATGACCTGAAACTGGCTTTCAACAGAGATGGTCGTGTGCTGGACCACATGTTTAGAGAATCAGAAAAGGGGAGAAAAGGACAGAGTGTTTTGCTGGAGGAGAGTTGAGGTGTGGGAGAAGGGGGAAAAACAAGGGGAGTCGAGGACACAGAGAAAGTGGGAACGAGGAGTGGGTGAGAACGGAAGTGCATAGTAGTGTGTGGTAAATAAACTGAACCCCCTTGATGGGGAAATACATCCTCCAACATGTCAAGTTGAAGTCACACACATGCATTGACTACATATGTCTTCACATAAATGCATCTTGGCTCATTCAGATCCTTTCTTGAACATGTGAAGCCCCTTTTTAAACCTCTGTCTCTACATTTCTCTTAGCTGGCAGTTATCCAGGGGTTTCCTCAAAGCCGATGGGAGCTGCCGTGACGTGACCACTTCTGTTGGCTGTTTGTTGTTTCCAGTCTTTGTAAAACTCCATTACAGTTTTAGCAGATAGAGCCCAATGAAAACTAGCTAACAGTGAAGTTTTTCAAAGTTATGCTGTTGTCGTTTGCCATGACAACTCAAGGAAATTTAAGACTTTTCAGAAAATGTTTGTACAAAACATCAAAAACACAGTAAGACTTCCCCATGCCCTGCACCATATGCTTTACATTTCATGCAGACGAAGAAGGAGAGGAAGCTAGCTTGGCTTACAGAGCTTAAAGTATCCTCCAAAGACAGTGTATGTTGTCTTTATATTTCATGTAAAAAGCCCATAGATGCCCACCCTGATCCAGAGATGTATCTTGATTATGACCAACCTCCAACAAACGGATGAAAGTTGGTCCATGTAGTTGAGACCCAAGTGACTATATCAGTGACCAAGGTGCGGATAATGAATCATGTAAGATTAACACAGTTGATTCCTGTTTTACACAGCAAGTAATATGTTTGTCGGTAACTCTGTCTGTCTAGGCTACTTGTTTTTATGACCAGCTCAAAAATATTGTATGCCATTGTAGCTCATCTCCGGCCATTGCTTCATATTAGCTGACTCCGTGGCGGGCATCATCCTCACAACTTTTAAAATGGTTGTAGTTTCAATCCAACTGTGATTTTTTTTTTTTTAATGCCATTTTTATTGATCTGTGATAGAAGAAAAAGGCATTTTTTTACTGCTTAGACTGAACAGCAGCATATAACATGTAACATGAATGTGAACTTGTACTAGAAGACAAAAACTGGCTCTTGCTACAAATTACGGGTAAAGTGGACGAGGTCAGGAAAAAGGTGGACATAGAACATGTACAGTACTGTACTGTGCAGCGACACATTAATACACACTACAACACACTCATTTATAGTCGAATGCATGGACTTAAGTGACTGTTCTATACACAGTGTCTTTTGTAAGGTCATTAAACACACCATAATAAAAGATGCATAACAGCCGGATCCAGAGCTTTGGTTTGTTCCCAGAACGATCCCCACATGCAGGGGATTGAGATTTTATGTTTTCCTCTCCAAACATTAGCACAGATGTGTAGCAGACATTTCACCTCAAAGCCTATATAGGGAGTAAAAAGGCAGGAGAAAAGAGGGACAGAGGAGGAAAAGACATTGGAGGACAGTGGGAGGAATTATGGAGGATCTTTTGCTCTTTTGTCTAAGCAAACTTGAGGGGAGAGTGCCATTTCTCTTCAAGCGCTGGCATATTCCTGGCTGTTCACTGAAAGAGGCACTCACAGCTCTTTTCCATGTTTTCATTAGGTGGGTATTTTACTTGTGAGGTGGACGAAAAGTCCAGGACAACTGGTTCATGTTTAAATCTCTATATCATCCTCTATATAAGTGGGGGTTTTTTAATCTCTGTGCAGCTCTCTTATTCATGTCACTTTCTTTTCTTTTTCCCTGTTGGATCTCCCTCATCTGCCTCCTCCTCTTCCATCCCTCTAAATCGCTATTGGCAACTACCTGTTAGAGCAAGGAAAGGGGAAAGGCCCCAGATAACACATCCCAATGGGAATGTCAGAGGCACATCAGGAAGCTTGGAAATCCATCACCACTGACTTCTTTTCCAGCTTCTCTGCCACGTGTAAAAATGCCTCTGGCCTGTCAAGTCCTCTCATTCCCAGCATTAAACACCAACAACCTTGCACAACCCAGCACAGCGTCTACAGTGTTACTGAACAGTAAAATTGTTTATAGCATCTAGAAAAGACACTAGCTCCCCTTTCACCAAACCTCAGCAGTTATTGGTTCCCCATTAGGGGGCCCACAGGGACACATTTGGGACCAGCATGCTGCCCAGTCGCCCATATAATTGAGCTTCCGTAAACAACAAGGCCTATCAGTCACTGGGAAGAATAAAATAGCCTCCCTCCTGAAAAAAAGCACCCAAACAAAACCCGAAAATAAGACATGGGGCTGGAACTCACAGTGACCTAATGATCCCACCAGTCCCACAGCGCAGATTGGTGCTGACAAAGAGCAACATATTAACTGAATGATTTAATCACTTGGACCATAATATTCCCAGAATTCTACTTAAAGCTTAAAGTTCCCTTTATGAGCTAAAAAAAAAAAAGGTCCACATTTGTATTCTGTATTTTTATTATTCCAGCACTTCATTGATTATTCTTGCACTGAGTCAAAAATTCTTATTTGACTACAACAAAATGGAAAACTCTACTCTCAACTTTGTGCATCATTTCATAAACATTCCCTGTAATTCAGTGTGACATTTTTTGGGATTGTTGGAAACTTTGGGATCTCGACTGGAATTTTGAACTCCTGTGGGTATGTGAAATGCTTTTCTGCACATCATGATGAACCTGCCAGAGGGTCCGCTGGGTTGAAGAGTAAACTCCTCAGTGCCAGGATGTTTGGTTAGCTAAATGGACGTGAACTCCAGAACCACCACTTGATTTCAGATCCTTCTGTTGAGTCGACTCGACAACTTTGATTGCAACTGCGCATTCCTGACAAACGAACAATGCTACAATTTGGATTTGTGGGATATGGAGCACAAAGTAACTTGATCTTTTAAGAGGGTGTGGGTTGTAATCAAATGAAAACTGTTTAATCTAAAGTCAAGACCCATTTGGACACAAGATGAAGACATGAGAAACTGACTGATTTTCCACAGGGGGACGTTTGACTGGGAACTTTGTGACTCTGGAGATTTCTTCTGTCCCCTCTGGCTGTCAGCTGGATCTATTTCTGATCGACTAAACCGTGAGGGCAAAGAGAGGGTCTGCCTGAGTCAAACATGGCTTTAGAAGAATTTAACCCGTTCCCCAGTGTGTGTGTGTGTGTGTGTGTGTGTGTGTTTGTGTGTTATGTACATGTAAGTGTGTAGGCCGACATAATCATCTTGGTGTGGCAACCTCTTGATGGAAAGAGAACCCTACAGTCCATGCTGAGAAGATCTTTCAAATAAAATTAAAATTCCCTTCTCGATGCTTTCACTTCACACCGTGGAGAAAATTAGCTAAAGTGGCCAGCTGGTTTGTATCTGTGTGCTGCTCATGATATCCCATTTACTCAAACCTGCACTGGACATGGACAGTGAAACAAAACCCAGCTGCTGGTGTGCTCGTGTCATGACATCTAATTGCAAGCAATGGAACAGGCAGTTTGGAAATGTGGTTTTGGGAGGGGAGGCGTTGGGGNGGGGCATAGGGACGGATGACTGACATGTAGACATGGAGGCTCAGAACCCAAGGAAGACATTAAGTTTCTGCATTCAAATTTCTCTGAACCGCACTTAATTGGTTACAGAACTTGAATGACATCAGAGCTCTGACTTGTACTAATGGGCTTCCTGAAAGATCCGAAGTGTCGCTCAAAACAAAATAGGCCATCAGAGTTCATATCTGCTTCCACATACAACACACACACACACACACACACACACACACGCACACACACGGCCCCTTAGCTCTTCTAAATATAACAGGAGTGTTTAACTTACAAATAGAATCTTACAGCTCCTACAATAAAGTTATTTACACTACCTTATGAGTTCTTTGAATGAGAGTTTTTTTTTTTTATCTTCCCTTTACTGTTTATCTAAATTTGTTGTCATCTCCGGCGTCTATTGCCATGACAGCGTTGTTAGATGTGACCGGTTGAAATATGTGCTGTGCTCTGATAAAATTTCCCATCGTGAAACCTAAACAGCCAGCTTAGCACTGAAGGGGACAGCAGCCTAACAGATTTATGGATAACAACTCAGATCAGACAGCTGGATTCCAAATATGCAAACACAACTCAGAGCTGGGACACATGTTAACTTGTTGCTAACTTCTGCATCTTTAATTCTGGCAAGTTTATTACGATGCAGGAATGCTTTGAATTAGCTTTTTTGTAGCGTGGTGTAGTGATCATGTTTTTCTGTAAAAGTTACATGAAAAAGGGTTTCAGTCACTTTCAGTTGTATTGTGTTACAGAACCAAACAGGGAATCAAACAAAAGCCAGTGTCTCACTATTTCTATTCCAAGAGGGCAAACCACAGCCAGCCTAAGCCTTTCTACATAGCCCCAAAGGGACTCTAGATAACAATGTTTTGTTGTTTTGGACATTCGAGCATCTCAGTGATAACAGTAGTAAATTCCTTATCAGGATTTTTTTTTTTTTTTTTTTTTTTTTTTGAGCAGCTTCCAGGCAGCCGTTCTGTGGTGACCCAATCTTTCTTTCACTCTTCTTCCTTAGTTTTTGTGTCATGCAAGTTCACATAAAGCCCTTACACTTTAAAAATGCTGCTTGAAATGCATTGAAGAGTTGGTTTCAGCCTGTAGCGTTAAGCTTTGGTCACACTGAACTTGTTCCAGCAATGAAGAATGAAGACTAAAAAAAATAACATGTTTAAACAAGATGAATGAAGAGTCAGATATTAATATGCTTAAACAAGATGTTTTCAACAACATATTCATTTAAATATCATCTAAAAAACACGACACATCTTCCTTTGGTTAGACGTGCTCACTAGACAATGTGTTGGGAAAGATAAGGTCTTTTTTGAAATTTTTGTTGGAATATCAATGATACAAAGATCTAGTTTCCCTGTAAATAACTGATATGAAATATCTTTAAATCAAAATTATACAGAATTAAAAATATGGATAAAAGGTAACACAACAAACCAGTTAACAAACCAGTATACAATGCATTTAAGTGAGGTAACTACTTTAATGCCCCCTCTACAAAAAAAATCTAATGAAAATCTAGTGTAAAATTTTAAAATTAGTTTTGCAAAGTCTAGATGTGCAGAACTGTTAGCCACAATTAAAAAATTACTAAAAACACTATCTGGAATATGAAAATATAAAAACAGTAAAAAAATCAAAACAAAAAACAATACTTCAATAATTTTTTTTTTTTTAACTAGCTAAAGTAAATATGTGTAAACATATTTCATATTTGCTTGTTTTAGGGTCCTCTGGTAGCCACAAGATCCTAAGCGGCTTCTTCGTTTGCTCATTCGTCAAGTTGACTACTGGTTCAAATGTTTTTTGACTGTTTTTATTTTTTTTTTATTTTTTTTTTTTTTTTTAATAAGACACCAGACAAGCTCTATTAACTTTTTGTTCATTTAAGTGAATGTCCTCTGTTTGTACTGGCACTACCCAACTGAGTCTTTGATCCATTACTGCTGCCGTCATCACTTGGTTTAGTTGTTAAAAAAAAAAAAAAAAAAAAAAANTTTTTTTTTTTTTTTTTTTTTTTTTTGGGAAGTTGCTCTTTAAGAAAATACATTGAAAGGAATAAAGAGGTGAAGTGAGGAGAATCCAGACTTCATTTCAAATCACTTCCAGTCACGCTAACGTCCTTTATTCTTAGCTTCACTTTTCACTTGTGCCTTTCCCTTTATAAAACACCTTCTGCATGGAAACATCGAAAAAAGAGACAGAGAGAGAGAGAGAGAGAGAAAGCTTGTGTAGAGGTCAAAAGTGTAAAATGAGAAGGAAGACTGAAAAAAATGAGACAGGAGACCAGAAAAAGGGTTTCAGGCCCAAGCTTGTTTCTCGCCCTTCTCTATGCTCTCACCTTATCAGCGTTTCGGCTGCACATTTTTACAAATTAGCCCAGGATACGAGGGGCCAAAACCAGGAAATCTGGCATTCATTTACATTCTTACTGGTTTTGCCTCTCCTACTTTCCTTTTTCTTCAAGAAAAGAGAGAAAGATGGAATTTCAAGGGGCCAAAAAGAAACAGAGCAGGAATCATTCAAGCAACACAATCCCTGAGTGAATGTCCCACAGGGATCAGCATGACTGCCGTGTGGTTGTAACATCTCCGTCTGCCCATCTCCCCTGATTACCACCATGTCTCTAGAGAGGTCCATGAGGGCGTGCTTCGTGTGTGTGTTTGCGGTGGTTTTCAAAGTTGTGTTTGAGTGTGCTCGTAAAAGTATGCATGGAACATGTTCTCACTGCATGTTACACACGTTCCAATGAAAAATTTCATGTTAGATCCTCTGAATATGATTTTTCCCTGTTTACTGTGACTTTACTGTGATAATCTTCAACTGATTACAAAATTGTTATGTACTGTATGTTTTGTAAAATTATTATTTTGTAAAATTATTTTGGATAAAATAGGGTTTTTGTTTCATGTAGTTTAATTTCTAAAAAGCCTCATTGTTACCTCAATACTTTTTATACTTATAAAAATAATGGCCATTCAAATGAAAATAAAACATCTCTTTAAATAAAAAGGAAAATCCATAAACTGCTCTTTCTGTACTTAATGAGGAAAATGGGAAACTAATTTTTAGGGTGTGTAGTAATGATTTATTTTTTTTTTTAAAGTTCAGTCATTAGTTTGGAGTAAAGGTGAAGACTAAGTGTGTATTGATGACGTGAAACTCTTTTTTGCTTCAGGTGTATGCGGGCACATCAAAGTAAAAAAAAAAAAAAAAAAAAAAAAGATGCGTGTGCACGTGTCATTCCGTGAAAATGTGAGCATATGCAAAATTTCTAACTGACAAAAAAACTCAGACACACGCCTGCAGGGAACGAACATCCAGTGTGTATTGTGTGTCTTAGGTCTGGCATGGCAGGAATGAAAGGATCATTGCGGCATCCATCTTGGGGATTCGTTGAGATGGTTTTGTAGGAGGGGAGTGTGGTGGTGTAGCTGCAGACCTCCGTTGTATGATGTGTTACAGCCCCGTGGAGCCTGGAGGGGTGTCAGTATCATATACTAGCCCCAGAAAGCTTCAATCTGGATCTCATTAGGTCTGCAGGCTGCCAGTGTTGGAATGAACACAATTCAGGCTGCAGCCACACTCACCCAACAAAGCTTCAGCGCTGAGACCCAGCCAAGCCTCGGAGAAATAGACCGGATCGCCAATAGGCTGTTCACTGACCTTAACCGCTGAGTGAAAACTGCAGATGGATTCAGATGTCGACCATCAAACTACATAGGATGAGAAAACAGACAGGAAACAGATGTATCTATACATGTACTCTGGACACCCTACAGTGCATATTTGCACATAGACACACAGTGATGCCCTCTCTCTCTCTCTATAAGGTCCTATCTATACTGTTATCACTATAATTGGAGCAATAGGGGTCATTTCCTGCAAAAATTGAGCATAATTGTAATTGCAAATTCCTCCCATCAAACTCACACCAACGTCAGAAGAAGACCAGATCACCAGTACTCCTTTCCCAANCCCCCCCTCCTCTGAACTCATTCCTCAACTCATCCTTCCCTCTGAAGCCACCGTGCCCTGCAAGCACTTCAAAGAAGCACAGATCCTCGTAAATCGCCATCGAGCGGCCCCCAAACCGCAGCAAGCCGGCTGGAAAATCCAAACAAACAACATAACGATGAGCAGTTGGACCGGTCGTGCGATGCAACCCTGACCCTGGCAAGCGACGGATACTGGAAAATAAACATCATGTTTCAGTGAGACGATGTGGAAATCTAGATAAAAGGGGATAAAGAGGAGAGAGCCAATTAACTGTGTGTATTTCATGTGAACAAGAATAAGAAAGAGAGACGGTGAGGAATGCTTTCTTATCATCTTAGACCTGCTCTGGCTAGTCTGATATTGAGGCCTTATCAATGGCTGGGGATTGAAAACTGAGTGGTGAGAGAGTGCAGGAGGGCAGCGGCGGTGTGATAGCCTTAAAAAGACCTTAGACTGGAGTGCTTAAGTGATGAGGAAGAGGATCGGAGAGGACTTAGCAGGCAAAGACCACTTATACAGTGTTTTAATACACCATATCCAGATCTGAATAAAAACTAAGCCCTTATGAATGTCAAGTTGAAGCTGTGAAATAGCGCCTGGGATATTTTAAAATTATTTTATTGTGCAGAGAGGAAGCACAGGTTAGGTTCACGTGGAGGCAAGAATTAATTCTGGAAAAGTGAAATAAATACCACAATGCCACAAGAGTTATACATGTCCAACTCTCAAACTGCAGGTGGTCCTGATTACCCAAACATTCCCACAGCAGAGAGTGCCTAGGCTCTCTCAGCACTGCTTCCAAATATCAGGGAAATAAAAATATTAACTCTGGAGCAGAATCTTTAGCAACCAGCCTGCCAGCTTGGAGAAAAAAACCGTCATGACTTCTCTCGCCGGGTACAATCAAACCAACCANCCAGCCTGCCAGCTTGGAGAAAAAAACCGTCATGACTTCTCTCGCCGGGTACAATCAAACCAACCAGAGCCTCACACAGCAGGGAGGCTGTGGTCAACCGAAAATAATCCCCTCAGCCACCACAAACAGGACCTGTTGGTCACATAACTGGTGCATCAAGGTCAACATTGAATCCATACCCAAGAGGAGCTGGCTCAACTGAAGGGAGTCAGCATCATAGCAGTGTGGCCCAAAACACACTGTTAAAACCATAAGAGAAGAAAATCCATGCTGGGTTTTCCAGTGTTGATGTACAGAAAGCAGAAGAAAATGAGCCCGATCGATATAACAGCAAGATGATATTGGCCAGTATTTGCTTGTCAGACATATTATTTGATATATATGTTGGGAAATTGCAGTAATAAATCCCAGTAAATGTGATTTTGGTGAGTTATAGGTGAAAGATGTCCAACATGGGGTAAATTTGGGTGAAAAGTGATTTTTTTTTTTTTTTTTTTTTTTTTTTGCATTGCTTCAACAGCATTTAGTGACTGTTTACCTAAGAACATGACGTGCTGAAATATAGGCATTGAAATGCAGCTGAAACAACAGTAACATATCATCTACTATCTTTATTTACTATTACTGCCATCTTTGATTATTTCAGTTTGTTAATATCTTGCCAACTACTGCAGCTGCTTTTATTATACAGTAATGTAATATAGCACACCAACACAACAACACCAACACCAACACATGAACACCAACACATAGCAGGCTTTTTGGAAAGGGGAATTTAAAGAGATGGTATCAAAACTTGCCTTTTTTTCACTCTGTGTGCACAGTGGTGCAGCAGCAAAGGAGACTAGAAGTGGATGTCTTTATTAAATTGCACATAAAGTATTTAAAAATAGACCTCTAAATGAAAACAAGAGCATGGAAATCTATAAAATGTGAGAGATCCTGGTCAAAAAATGGTTGTTTATACAAAAACTAATATTGGCCAGTATATCATAATAACTTTTGTGTGTGTATGTGTGTTACTTTCAAATACTGATATCTGTCTCAGAAATCCAGTATCAGTCAGGCTTGTAGTTGAGAACTAAAACCATCATGCAAACTGTGTTAACGTGACAGAGAAATGGACAGACACAGAACATCAAGAACAAGAGATGAAAGAGAAGAAGCTCATCCTTCCTGTGCAGAGCTGTAAGTCCAGTCCGTCTGTTAGATTCATCCCCAGCGTCAGAGCCCTCCATTCCTCTCTGAGGCTTTGATGTGCAGCTTCTGCATTCACCCTCGCAGGAAATTATGCTTTAATGACCTGCAGATAGGCTCCATTCAGGGTCGGATTGGCCATTGGAGATTGGGAGAGGCGGGACTTTTCCCGGTGGGCTGCAGCCATTAGTGGGGCAGCCGGTGGCCTTTGCACTGCACAATATACTATTAATTAAAATTAACTTAAAGTAAGGAAACATTTTTTTTTTCTTTTCTTGGCACTTAAATGAAAAATGGATTCTAAAAAGAGAAAGGGTGGTGTGGAGAAACAGACAATTACAGAGTTATTAGACAGAATTTAAGCTAGACACCTTAAATTCCCAGCAAAAAATTAGGATCCCAATCCGACCCTGGCTCCAGCAGCACAGTCAACAGGGAAAGTGGGTGAAACATGTACGCACACACATATTTCATACACACATTCCTTTACCACACACACACTGGCACATGCACATACATGCACACATGAATGTATTTGTTGAATTGAATACTTTGGATTACTGTACAATAGATGTGGCAAGCAAGCTAAAGCTAATCTTTATGATAGGAGACGTTCATGTTTTTATGTCAGCCAGCAGCACAATGTGACGTGATGGCCTCAGCACAGACGTGGCTGCAGTATTACGCCTGTTTGACCTGCTGGTGCACTAATGTGTGTCAGTGTGTCAACAGTCACATTCAGCTGACATTATCACAAAGTCAAAGTGCAAACACTTAACCCTCGCAGACAAAAATGTAGATTTGGCTGGTGAATATGTCAGAGATGAGGGTAGTATTAGAAAGAAAGAAAGAAAGAAGCCTAGACAAGACAAAATTATCAAAAATAACTGTAATTGCTTTATTTGTCATAAAAAACAACAGTTTTTAAAATGTATCCAGATCTGGACCAAATGTGCCTGATTTTTGTCATTGTGGTTGTTGTATTAGTACTGAAGAAATTGACAAAAAAAAATATGGATAAAACATCATATCTCATGATGTTAAAAATTGTTACAAGGCCGGATACTAGGCTATAGCAGAAAATACACTCGTTGTCTACTTTCAGCTTAACATGCCCGTAACCTGAATTATAGGTGACCCTACATGATGCAGTTAACATGATGCAGTTAATGTGAAAGATGTTCCTTTCTCACCCTCCTGAGTGCAATCTCTCCCTGTCTGGGGGAACAGCTTTGACTCACCTGCAGAGTCTGACTCAGATCCTGGACGTGATCCCTCCAGTTAGCTTGCTCTTGCTTACTTGGTCAGTCCAGTGTAGGCCGCACTGATTCGGTCCATCACGCTCTTCTCGTTAGGTAGTTCAAAATAAATATAACAAAAGTAGATGGCAAATGGAAGCAGTCTCAAATGTGCTTCCCGGGATTGTGGTGGCATGATGGCTTCTGTGACTTCACTCCGATTCCAGGTGAGTTGCATCAGTGGCTAATAAGGTGTCAAACCCCTCCCCCTGTGTGACACTTTAATCCCTATTCATGCCCTAAACTTCACCTTTACATTCCTATCATAACAATATATATTCCTGGAACTGGATAGACACCAAAATTTAATAGTTTCTTCCTTGGGCCAGGGAAGAAACTATTAAACCACCTTTCTCCTAATTTAACCACCTTTCCTCTAAGTTTCATCAGAATTGGTTTGTAAATTTCTGAGTAATCTTGCTTAATATCATGTGAGTGACAGCCTAACAACTTTGGCAGAGATAACAAAAAATTAACAGAAACAGGTAAGAAAAAAACAGGCCAGAAAGAAAGAAAGAACAAGCAAGCTGTTTGTGTAAGAACGCACATACACAGAGAGCCAAGCAGGTAATCCCAGCAAAAACAGGTTTCAGATCCCCGGCCTCTGTTTGAATAGTCGGACGCTGAAGTGCAGAGTAACAGAAAAGCAGCCAGATCAGAACAGGATTTCTAACTGTCAAAACACAGCGAGCTGAGAAGATCTCTGAATGAGCTGCTGGAGCTCCTGCATACCAGAGTAATGGAGGTGACACGATAAAAGCAAAGCCACACCTGTTTCACATGTTCAGGGCAATGCAGCTGATAGAAAGAGACTGTGCATGCATATATACATGCAGTACAAATATAGTACGTGTGTATTTGCATGCACGTACATTGTCCTAACACACAGAGCAACATGCAGGAACTGAATTATTCAGCAAACCAATGATTATGCCCTGATGAAGACTTTTCTGAGACCAAATATGATTAGTTGTCAATTAATTAGTTCATTGATTGTCATTCTAGGTTCCAACTCCTACCAATGGTTACGAGCTCTGAGATCGTGGCCGAAATGAGTTTCCTGTTGTCGGGACTCACTCTTAGGGATAGATTGAGGAGTTTGGACATTAGGAAGGAGGTTGGAGTAGAACCACTGCTCCTTCACATCTAAAGGAGGTAGCTGATGTGGTCCAGGCATCTTATCAGGATTCCTCCTGGATGCCTCTCTGGGAAGGATTCCAGACACATCCAACTAGGAGGAGATCACAGTGCAGACCCAGAATATGCTGCAGGGATTTTATATCCTATCTTGCCTGGGAATGTGGTCAGACCCCCAGGAGGAGCTGGAGGACATGGCTTGGGGGTGGGGTGGGGGAGCCAGACCTGGATAAGAGGATGGATGGATAAACATGTTGGTCCCTCATGTCTGGATAGAGGGCTTTTCACTCAGTTCAATTTTATTTTACATTACGCATAGATTTCTCTAATTGTACAATGTGAGTAATCGTTTTTCTAATCTCATGTCATTTCCTGTATTCTCAAGATTACAGTTGGCTTTTCCAACAAAATTTTAGACCCAGTGTATAACTTCTTGTTGTTGATTTTGTAACTGAAAACCAACAAATGATTTGTCGTTTTCAAAGAGCCACTTTCAGCTCATCGCTGTGTTGTTTTGTCCTGACAGACCTGCTGTCGGCCCTACAGGGGAGGTTGGCAGGTGAGCTGCTGAAGCGTGTCAAAGCATGTTGTCCTCTCACTGAGGAGCTCTGGGAACTGGGACGCCATCATTACTACATAAACCATGTGAGTCTGCCAAACTCCCAGTTTCATATCGCTGACTCAGCTGCATTAAACAGATTATGTAAAATTGATCATCATGGGAACCTGATTTCCAAGGAATTTAGCAAACTCTAAACCTTTGTAACTACATTTCACTTGGCTTAGGGAGTTTGGGAAAATATTGCTAAGCCATTTCTAATCACATGAAATAGAAATAATTTTATTAACCTTTTAAAGGATCATACCAGTGATTTTGCATGTTTTAGCCTAATAAATATTACCTACCTAATTTACTGCCAACCATTTTCCAAAACATAAAACCGTATTTTTAGTTTATTTGAGCCATCTTCTGAGTTTGCAAAATCAAATATTCGGTGACACATCCACCTTAAAATTCAACGTTTTGCCTCCTCACATGCACATCCGAATGTATGTCAGATGTAGAAGTCACAGTCATTGTAATTTCCCATGTAAAAGCTGTCTTCTCCTGGGACTATATTCCCTGGCAGAGACATACATTTTTTTCCCTGCAGCTCTGCGTTGGATTGTTAATTTAAGTAACTTCAACAAAAAAAATTAAGAACGACATTTGATCTGCTGTGATGGATTACATATCTCAAGCACATTTCAAGTGTCTACAAGTTGATTTTTATAGCATACTGTAATGAACTGAAATGCAGCCTCAAGGGGGCACAAGCCAGTGTCCACCTTGTGCCGGTCCCAAGCCCGAATAA
>VXCM01008607.1:0-16467 GCA_014773175.1 Lucifuga dentata
GAACCACACTCTGTGACTGTTTTTCGTATCCTGCATTTGAGTCTTTTTCTGGTCTAGGCCATCATAGTTAGAATGAAGAAGAGACAGTTGCTTTAAATTTCTGGGTAAAATCCAGCTTCAGCTCCGTGTTGGACGGTTAAATAAAGTTACTTCAACAAAAAATAATCACGATATTTCGTTTTCTGTGATGATTATTTATCTCAAGCATGTAAAATTCAGGGCTCAAATAATGCGTGTCACTATATACTGGTATTGATGATAACCGTGATATTTTTAAAACTGAAATATTGATATCATGTTAATAATACACATATGATAATATCATGTAAATAATCCAGCGCCATTAAATCATTTCTGTTTCTTTCCATTTTCTCTTTGTCTTCCTCCCCCAATGCCCATTGGGGGAGGAAGACAAAGAGAAAACAGCTAACTAGCTAGCTAGCTAGTTAGCCGTTCTCGCTTTGTCTTTGTCTTTGTTTTTGTCTTTGTCTGTAGGTTAGCTAACTAGTTAGCTGTTCTCGCTTTGTCTGGGGGAGGAAGACAAAGAGAAAAGAGCTAACTAGCTAGCTAGCTAGTTAGCCGTTCTCGCTTTGTCTTTGTCTTTGTTTTTGTCTTTGTCTGTAGGTTAGCTAGCTAGTTAGCTGTTCTCGCTTTGTCTGGGGGAGGGAGACAAAGAGAAAAGAGCTAACTAGCTAGCTAGCTAGTTAGCCGTTCTCGCTTTGTCTTTGTCTTTGTTTTTGTCTTTGTCTGTAGGTTAGCTAGCTACTACCACAGCATGTAGCTACTACTGCTGCACTAAATCATGATGGAGGAGCTGACAGATGAGAGTGAGACGCTCTACGCTAACCTGAAAAAAGTTTGTTAGCCAGTGTGGAGTTTTTTGGATTCAGTAAAGGCAGTTGGTAGACGCTCCAGTCTGCAGGAAACGCCGATCAACAGGAAGTGCTAAAGGGGGCGCCACCAACCTGTTCACCACCTTCACCTCCATCACCCTGCAGATTTCACCATGGTAGAGACAGGAAGTAGCAGTTAGCTTGCTAGCTCTGAAACAGGAAATGTTCCATGAAGGTGTTAGCTGTGTTGCTAAAGCTAAGTTATCATGGCGTTGGACTTGACAGGATTTTCTCTCTCCTGGTTATTTGTTAGATTTGTGGATCTTTTGTTTATCAGGTCATCTGGTTCCTTTACACGATCCCTTAAGGTGGAATTGCTGTTTTTGTACATTTTGTACAGTTGTGGTTACAGACTCTCTCCACCTCCTACACTCCTATTTGGAGTCTAATTCATTTGACAAAAAAGAGACAAAACACACAATAAACTAAGTTAAAGATGAATTTGGCTGATAGCTTTTTTTTCAAATTTTCTATAGATATCGCGATAATATTGTTATCGTGAATTCTTTTGGCTACGATAATCGTGTAGTGAAAATCTGATATGGTGACAGCCTTAGGCTCAAACATGTAAAATCGCTGGTATGATCCTTTAATAAGATGGAGCTTTTCTGTCTCTGATTTCCTCTTTAATCATTTCCTAGTTTTTATCGCAGAAATGCAGCAATAAAAATAAAACTTAAATCTGAGCTGCTGACAGAATATCTGCTGAGGCTGAAGCTGCAAGACACGCTAAGACGAGTCAACACGCACACGTGACACGCTGCTGCTGTGTTGTCTGCAGAGGGAGATAGGAGTGTGTGTGTGTGTGTGTGTGTGTGTGTGTGTGTGTGTGTTAGAGGAAAATGAAAGAAGAGTTTGTGTTTTTTTTGAAGTATAAAACTAAATTCGGCCGTGGCCCCTCCCCCAACACTTTTTGTTATGTGATAATCCATTGCTTAAGACTCATTTTTATAGACTTGCTTTTATGTGATGTTATTTGTTTTGTGTGTTTTCTATATTGTTTTAAATGCCTTATTTTATCCTGTGTTGTTCTGTCTGTCTTGCTGATTGTTTTATTAGTTGTTAAAGCACTTTGTAAACTCTGTTTTTAAAGGTGCCATATAAATAAAGGTTATTACTATTATTATTATTATTATTATTATTATTAGTATTAGTATTATTATTGTCTTTAAACTCAGAAAAACCCATCAGACTTCATGTTTCATCATAACAATGCTGAAAATGAAAAATGAATCGCTGCAACAGCTTTCGGTTTGAGTTTTCTGGGCTAAGAACTTATCAATCATCCCATTTTGTTTTAACCAAACCCATGCTGCCAGATCCTCCTGCTGCGCTGAGCTGAGTCAGACTCTTAGAGCCTTGCTCCAGCAGAAATGAGGAAGGAGATTTGAACCATCAACCTTCACTAACAGCAGCAAAATCTGACTTTTATTTCTAAAACCATCAACAACTTTCAGACGCATCAAGTGTTTATATTCCTCTAATAAACTCACCAGCTACTAATGAGGGTTAGAGGTGTGTGAGTGTGTGTACAGTAAGTGTGTAAATAAACACACACACACACACACACACAACCTGCCATCATCAGCAAATTACTCCTCTCTAAGTCTAATGTGCACACAGAAATTACATAGCAGGAAAACACAGCTGTGCAGCTTATTAACAGCAAATTCATTGTTAACATACACATACACACACACACACACACACACACACACACACACACACACACACACAAAGGAAAGCTGAGCATCTGCTGCCTGATCATTTAGAACAGATGGAGATGCTAACGTGGTTAGCATGGAGTTAGCATGAAGTTGCTGAGGCTGCAGTGGAAAAGCAGCACTCTGATTGGAGCAACAGCTCTTACATCATCAGCTGATGAAGAGGAAGTTCCTGTCCGTCAGCGTGACGCTGGACGGCGGCGACGCCCAGTCTGAAACGCCATCTTACCGCAGCGGTCAATTATGATTCAGAAATGATAAAGAAAAAGAAACACTCGCTGCCAATCGGCCGATGATCTTATTTTACAGCACGAAAGCAAAAAAAGACCAGAATATATCTGTCATATCTGTCACACGTTCGATACGTCTCTATTTTCTGTTGGAAATCTCCGGTGGCGTGACCTGTGGTGCTTCACACGAGTATGAGGCCCAAAAGCAATAACTATATGTACACACACATATATATATATGTATATACTCTGAACAAGACTCTGAAGAAGTGTGCATGAGTGTTCATATGTGTGTGTGTGTGTGTGTGGTGGGAATACTTAAAGGGCCATACCTGTGATTTTGCATGTTTAAGCCCAATAAACACTACCCGTGTACCAAACACAATGGCTGTGTTACTGCCAAAACAATACATATTTTAGTTTTCCTGTTATTTTGCCAAATCCCCTAATTTTTCAAAATCACATGTTCAGGTGATACATGCACCTTAAAATTGAATGTTTTGCCTGCCAACACGCGTGATTGTAGAAGGCATGGTTGTTTTTAATTTCTGGGTAAAGGCCGTCTTCTCCTGGGACTATATTTCCTGGCGGAGAAACACGTTTTCCTCTGTGCAGCTCCGTGTTGAATCCCTGCTGAAATGCTAAAACCGTTACCTTCATGAAGTAAAGCTGCTTTTTAAAACTTAAATTCTCTGCCTGTGTGCTGCGTTCAGGTGTTTGTAAAAAACGCAGGACAAACAGCTCTGTCTGAGCTCGTTAGCCTCTGAGTGATTAAAGACGTGGGATTGTTGCGTTAAACGCAGACTGGGGTTGGAGCTGATGCAGCCTGAGAACACGGAGAAGCATGTAACACGTCAGGAAGCTTTAAACACAAACACATCAAACCAGCCGGCCCCCCGCCGCCCTCTGATCTGCTTAATCTTCCTGCTCTAAGGAATGCAGGCGGCGTTCCGACTTTTCCCACCTCATCGGTTTTCCAGCTCAAAGCCTTCAGAACGCTGATGATTCACAAGACCTGCGATCAAAACGCCGCAGCTTCAATCGCTGCAGCGTGAGGCCGTTCCTCACCAGCAGGATAAGCTGCTACGTGTTGCTGCTGCTGACCTTTGGCCCCACTGAGTGATGTTTGTGGGTTTTTTTAAGATTATTGCTCCTCTCAAGCAACATACAAATGACTTTTCATCTTATATATAAAAATTATATCATCCACTAATAACATAAAAATAAAATGTGAAAATTTGTTTGTATTCAACACATTATAATTATCTCTCTGCAAGTTCATTTTGATAGTGGAATAAAGTGAAATTAGTCGCTGTCTGCCATTAATATCAACCTAAAAACCTGATGTATTAAAAAAAAAATGGCTGACATTAATATAAAACATGGCTAATTTTTAAATAAATTTACTCTGACATGTAAAACTATCATTACGGTGCGAATGTCAGACAACACAAAAAATACAGACATGCCTGCATGTTCCTGCTGATATTTTGGATGTCTGGACATTGATGTCTGATGATGATGAGGAGGAGGAGGAGGATCTTCATCAGCACCGACTTGTAAAGAAAAGCCGCAGAAACCTCCACACGTTTAAAGATTTGACTTTGGCTTGATGAATAAGTTACATTACTGCCAACCATTTTACAAAAAGTAAAAAAACGTTATTTGAGTTTTCATGCTATTTTACCAAATCTTCAAAATCAATATTCAGATGATACGTCCACCTTAAAATTTAATGTTCCTCCTGCTAACACGTATGTCTGAATGTAGAAGGCACGGTCGCTTTATGTTCTCCAGTCCGGTTTATTCTGGGACTATATTCCCTGGTGGAGAAACACATTTTTTTTCTGTGGTTTTGTGGTTCAAAAAAATCTGAGAACCACTAAAAAAAATGACAATGACATTGATAAAATTAAATGATGACTTTAACCTAAGAGCGACGTGTGTCTTAAAGGACCATACCACCCATTTTGCTTGTTTGGTATAAATGTGTGGTATGGTCCTTTAATGAGTGTGTAGCATTACATAAGGAACATTTTGAAATGTTCCGTCAGAAGTCGTTGAGAAGCGTTTAGTAAGTTGGTCGTGTTGATTTTCTTGATTTAAAGGACCATACCAGCTATTTTGCATGTTTTAGTCTAATATATTCATTTTTTATATACTGCATATAAAATATTGCATATTTTGCTAAATCTCTTAATCTTTCAAAATCAAATATTCAAGTGATACACCCACCTTAAAAATCCATGTTTCTCCTGCTAATAGTTACACAGCCTTATGAAGTCACGGTCCTTTAAATTTTTCCATAAACGCAGGTCTTCTTTTGGGACTATATTCCCCGGTGGAGGCATACATTCACTCCACGCTTTTTATTGAGCTTAAACACTAAAATTACATAACTTCTAAAAAAACCTGAATACACGTCTTGTTGGTGATGATGGATTACCTATCCCAAGAACGTTTACAGTATCAACAAGTTGATTTTAATAGCAGAATGAACTGAAACCAATGGAGGTCTGGAAGGTAGGAAAAACATTTTTAATTCACCGTTCCAGTAGTATGCTTTGGGAAATGATTGTCAGTAACGTTACATGTATGAAAATTAAATATATTAGGCTCACACATAAAAAAATGGGTGGTATGGTCCTTTAAGGTTTAGGCAGGTATGAAATGATGAAATTTCTAGTCGTTGACTCAGATTCAGATGAAATGAGGCCTGTGTGTGTGTGTTTTTTTTTTTTTTNTTTTTTTTTTTTTGACCCAGTTTCTCCTCTCAGACAGAAACAGCCTCCATCTTCCTGCTACCAATAACTCATCTATTAAATATGGCCAATGCTATTAAATATTGATTTCAAGCCTTGTTTACTCAGAAATGTCATAAGATGAAAAAGCCTCTTTATATGCTTATAAAGCTCTCTGACACACACCGCACACACACACCACACACACCTTTATGTCGAGTTTTTGAGTGTCTTTGTTTTTTTAATCACACATTAATAGTTGTCGTTTTACACATGAATTATACATAAATCATATTTTAAGGAGAATCTCAGAAGTAACTTTAGTCTTTCATAATGTTTTTTATGAATAGAGTCATTTTAACCAAAACCATCAGTAATGTCTTAAAGGAACATACCGGTGGTTTTGTATGTTTGAGCCTGATATATACACCCATATACATTTGATTTTACTGAAATCCATTCTCCAAAAGTGGCAGTAAATATTAGAATTGTTTTTTCTACCTTCCAGACTTGAAACATGCTTGAGGTAAATAATCATCATAGTGAATAAAACATATATTAAATGTTTTTGTCAGTTACTTAATTTAACCGATCCAACACAGAGCCACTTGGAAGCAAATGTATGCCTCCGCCAGGGCATATAGTCCCAGGAGAAGACAACATTTACGAAGAAATAAAAAACAACCGTGCCTTTTACATTTGAACGTACGTGCCAGAAGGTGAAACTTTGAATTTTAAGGTGTGTTTCACCTGAATGTTTGGCAAAATAACAGGTAAACTACAATACCATTACAATATGTTTTATGTTTTGGAAACTGGTTGTCAGCAGGCAACTTGTATGTAGGTTGTATTTATCAGGCTTAAAAAAAATGCAAAATCACCAGTATGCTCCTTTAAGTACAGCACTGGAGTTAATGTACAGACATGCTGCAGCAAAGATGAGTTTCAGCCTGACAACAGCAAACTGTCCCAACAGACACACACACACACACACACACACACACACACACACACGGTATCACTGGTTGTTTGATGTGCTGCTCAGTAACAGCAGAGAAGGGGATTGTGGGATTGGGGGGGTGGGGTGGGGGGGGTTCCTTTACCAAGGCCAGATCTGCTTTCTCCTCCTGGTAAGAGCATCCTCCTCAGGGTCCGACTGCTCAACCCTGCACTTATCGACCCCAGTGTGTGTTTGCGTGTGTGTGTGTGTGTGTGTGTGTGAGTTTCACATATTAAATTACACCGCGTTAGCATTGATGCTAGCCAGTGATTACAGAACGTCTTCCTCCACTACGACGGCCAGTATCACTCCTCCTCCTGCCAGGTGAGCTGAGCTGAAACAGAACTTTATTTGTGCGTGAAGACGTGGAAATTTATCTTACGATCATCTGACATAATTTACAACCTAACAACTGATTTTGAATGATGAGGTGATTTGGCTAAATAAAAGGAAACTAAAATACGGTTCTGTGTTTTGGGAAGTTGTCAGTTATGTACTGTGTATGCAAGTTGTATTTATTGGGCTCAAACATGCAAAATCACTGGTATGGTCCTTTAAATTAGCTCCTTTTGCACCTTGCTGTTGGTGTAATCTTTCAGGCTGTCAGCATAGTTTCCTAAACAGCCATTTGCTGAAACTCTGATGCTATTAGAATAATTTGTGCAGCAGTGTTTGTAATGGAACCCAGCCAACATGAGGGTCAGAGCCCCGCCCCCCTGCCGCCCCCCCCAGCATCAATCAGCCCACTCGGCCTGCAGGCTGCATGCTAATTACTACAGCTGTGAGTAATCCTCCTCAATGATGACGCTCCGTTATCCTTTATTACTCTGTTCCCCACAATTCATTGCTGCAGCTGTAAACCTCCTGAACCTCTGAGACGAACGGCGGAGAAACGATCATTAACCGCCTGCTGTGTTACCGTACAGATCACCTGGAAGCATTTAGGCAGAAACAGATCTTCATGCTGCCGTTTTCTGACTTTCTGCTTTCTGAGGACTCAGCCTGACCCAAACAAAGTGGACAGTATGGATCTTCAGCAGCTGAGGATGAGGATGGGCCCTCTGGAGACCTCCGCAGACCGGAGATTCTGGGCGCCGAAGACATTACAGATGTCTGGTCCACAGGAAAAAAAAAAAGAAAGGAAACAAAGCATACATGTTCCTCTAAAAGAAACAGGAAGTGATGAGAGGAGCATCAGGGCGGAGTCATGTGAGGCGATAACGTGAATAATTCCATTTCTGCTGCTGTTTGAGAGAAGAACAGCAGAGCACACGGCTTTGTCACGGAAACGCCACAGCACCAGGACTGATGTGGACAAGAAGGCGAATCACGACAGTCGATTGTCACGCATGATGCAAACACGGAATATCAGATTATCTGAGGTCAGAGGTCAATGATGAGATTTAAATGTCTAGCAGCAAAGAAACAGAGAGAGAGAAGAGAGAGAGAGAGAGAGAGAGAGAGGGAGGGAGAGAGAGAGAGATGAAGGAGTTCAGGGTTTATTTTTAAATATAAAATTAGAGCTGCATTATTCCATTCTTGGCCACCAGGGGGCAGACATTTTCAGAATAACCTGACAGACCTCAAAGTTGTTAGGGCTAACATGTTGTGGCAATAATATCTAATAAAGTAAAAACAAAAATGAATTATTAGAAACCAAATATATTTTTCCATCCATTCATCACTTTTCTTATGATTATCCAGATTTATCCTGAGGCAGCAAAACAGCCCAGATATCTCCTCATGGATCCTAAACCAATCTCAGGCCAGATACAAAACCCTTTCAGCGTGTTCTGGGTCACTCATCGTTGTTCTTAAGCCTGAGTATGAGATTATATTCTGGTTAAAACCTGCAGGAATGTAAAAATCCTGCGGCTTTTCTCTCTGCTAAACCCTTTTACAGTTACTAAACGTCATAAAAGGCTAAACGGCCACAAATTAACCACATTAATACTCAACTGAATCCATTTCTGTCTGGTAAACAGTAAACAACAGACATTTACAAAAGCCATCTTCTTCTTCTTCATTCGACTGACATCACGTGTTTCGCTCTTAAAACGAGAAAATCAGTTTATCCAAGAATAACAACTGTTCATCTTTGCTGTGTAAAGGCCGGGGTCTGCTCGACAGCGCCCCCTAGACGTTGTTATTTGAGGAATCTTGTCATGAGCTAAATCGTTAGACAGGTGCGTATTTTGACCTGTTGGTGGTGCTAGAGAGTCAACCAAAGTCTTTAGGATTCACCCTCTGGGAACCATGAATGTCTGTAGTAAATGTCATGGCAGTTTATCAGTTGATTTTCCTGCTAATGTGGCTAAAAATAAAATAATATGAGCTCAGCTACCGGTTTTAGAGGCTGGGATTTGGGATTTGGGTGGGATTTTTTTTTAAAATCATGCTAAATTAGCGGCATGATAATAACTGAAGCTCATTCATAAAGTTTCTCTTTTCTTTTGTCTTGTTACCGACACATAACAGACGTAACAGGTGTGTTTCAGGTAAAAAGCCAGTGAAGATCAGTGTGTTAATGAGCCACTTCATATTTAAGAGCCACGATTTATCCTGATTCATCTGCTGTTACAGCAAAGTAGGTTAAACTGACACATTAAACAGACATGTTAAATTAACATGTTAAATTAACACCTTAAATGGACACGTTAAATTGACATGCTAAACGGACATGTTAAATTAACACGTTAAATTGACATGTTAAATTAACACCTTAAATGGGCACATTAAGTTGACATCTTAAATTAACACCTTAAATGGACACGTTAAATTGACATGCTAAACGGACATGTTAAATTAACACGTTAAATTGACATGTTAAATTAACACCTTAAATGGGCACATTAAGTTGACATCTTAAATTAACACCTTAAATGGACACGTTAAATTGACATGCTAAACGGACATGTTAAATTAACACGTTAAATTGACATGTTAAATTAACACCTTAAATAGACACATTAAATTGACATGTTAAATTGACACGTTAAACGGGCACATTAAACAGACACATTAAATTAACATGGTAAACGGACACATTAAACAGACACATTAAAATAACACGTTAAATTGACACGTTAAACGGACACATTAAACAGACACATTAAACAGACACATTAAACAGACACATTAAATTGACACGTTAAACGGACACGTTAGACACATTAAATTAACACGTTAAATTGACACGTTAAACGGACACGTTAGACACATTAAATTAACACGTTAAATTGACACGTTAAACGGACACGTTAGACACATTAAATTAACACGTCAAATTGACACGTTAAACGGATATGTTAAATCAGCATAGGTTGCGTCAGGAAGAGCATCTGGTGTAAAACTTATGCCAAAGAAATATGCGGATCGCAAATCGGATTTCCGTGCCGGGTCTGTTGAGGCCCGGGCTACCATCAGCCGCCACCAGTACTGTTGGTCGGCGGCGGTGGAAACCGTGCTGCGAGATGGGGACAGATGATCGGCTGTGGCGACCGTTAACGGGAGGAAGCAGCCGAAAGGAAAAGAAGAAGAAATCAACAAAGGACATTTTCTGCTTCAGAGCTCCATATTATGAGAGAGACACACACACACACACACACACACACACACACACACACATTACTCTCTGTAGTGAGTGGTCGCAGTTAGCGGTGTGTGTGTGTGTGCGCGTGTTGGGGAGAGAGACATGGAGTGCAGATGAGACTTGATGAAGAGGCTCGGTGCCACTAGAACGTGTAGATCGCATCAAAACTCTCCATTAAATAAACTGGCTGATCAGAATGTTTTTATCTATCAAATGTATTGATCACTAACAGAACCAGGTAAAAAAAAAAAAAAAAAAAATTTAAAACATCACTTAGATTTCGTACCGCTGAAATTTACCACCAGACTAAATCACATCTGGTGGTTTATTTTATGAATCGCTTCCCTGACATGTGTAAATAAGGAAACAGCGTAGATATTTATCCATGTCGACACGGTAAGTCTGGCACTGTGTTTTATGAATCCCTTCACGTGAAATTACAAAAAAAGTCACAAGTTCAAATCCCACAACAGCACATATGCTGTCAAAGTGCTGAGCCTTCCTGCTTCTTCACGCCACCTTCAGGAGCTCGCCAAAAGCTGAAATATTCATATAAGCTCCTCCGCAGCTTTATCTCCTACACACACACACACACACACACACACACACACACACACCCCACTTCTCTCATATTTATTATTCACTGTCTGGGATTTCCAGGAAAAAGCATCAGGCTGCTGCTGTTGTGCAGTAAAAGGATAAGATCAATCCAGCGGCGTGACGGCACGTCATTCAGCCATACGTTCACTTTAAGCTGTGCGAAGGAAAACGTCGGCTTCATCTGCTCAGACAGGAAACCAGAGCGTCACGTCCCACTGATTATTTTATTTATCCAAACTCAGCACTAAAGCATAACGGGGTTTTGTGTGTTAGTAAGCAGCCAAAAAAAAAAACAAACAAACAAAAAAAAAAAAAAAANAAAAAAAAAAAAAATCCAAACGCAGCTTTTACAGTTTTGAGGCTGTAAGAAACGAGGATCAAACCGCTGGAGTCTAAAGTTCAAGAAAAACTTTGGTCCTTTAAGATTTGAAGTCTGTTCAGCAGTTTTGAGGAAAGCTGTTAAATATCAGACTAAAACTCTAAAACAAAAGCTCTTCATGATCAACGACCAGCAGCTTTAAGTTCAAACTGCTGCTTCTGATGTCTTCTGGCTGAAATCTGGAATAAAAGCTGGCACAGCAGTGACTGCCTGCTTTTTCTGCAAAAAAAAAAAAAAAAAAATTCATCTCAACACAGGAAAACACGCAAAACCTGACATTTGATACAGTAAAAATCTTCTTTTCACGTTTTACTTCCTCCAAACGTGAAAAACTGTTTTTCCAGTTTTGTTGTCTTTTCAAAATGAGTGACAATTTATTGCTGCTGAAGTTACATTTTCATTGAAAGAGGGTGAAGAAGACTCAAACTGGAATTCTTTATCTGTAATTCTGTGGATTTTTCACCGGCTGAGTGTTTTTTTTTTTGTTGTTGTTTTTTTTTAGATTGGGAGGATTTGAGTATCTCTGCTGCCTGAACCCAATTAAACCTGACAAGTCACTGAGGTTCCACTTCTCTCCCAGTTTACTCTGATTTTGCTGAAGCTGCAAAATCTATTTTTTCCCCGTTTTAAAAAAAAACTCTGCAGTGTCCATTAATTACCACAAACCTCAGCAGATTACTGGCTGAATGCCATCAAACACCAGATTAATGTCGCATTTTAATGTCACATCTGCTTTAAGACAGCTGATGTTCCTCTGTTCTTTCCCACAATGACACATTATGAATTCAGAAGCTGCAGCGGCAGCAGCAGCAGGGCGGCCTCGTGGCGAGAAGCTTTCCCTCAGCGAAAACGGCTTTGTAGGCAGTATAGACGAAGAAATGTGTTTCCCTGCTGATCTGTCCTTGTTCTGTCCTTGGTTTGTATTGTTTTTTCCACCGTGGGAGGAAATTGGTCTGAGAAAAAACATGCATAATAAATCAAGTAATGTAAAGCAGAACCTTTCTAAGCAGGACTTTAAAGGACCATACCAGTGGTTTTTGCATGTTTGAGCCTAATAAAAGCATATGGCAGTAATAAATGCATTGACAGTCATGCAACATGCAATGTTACATGACTGCCAACTGTTTTCCAAAACATGAAACTGGAGTGGTAAAGATTAGAATTGTTTATCCTACCTTCCAGACTGCCATTCAGTTCATTCCATTATGCTATAAAAATCAACTTGTAGAGATTTCAAGTGTAATTAAGTAATTAATCACGGAGAACATAACGACGTCCTTATTTTTGCTGAAGTTACTTAATTTAACCAATAACTTCCAATGAGAAAATTATTCTTCACACTTCATTCTAAAAAATATTAGTAATTATCAGTAAAAAGTAAAAAAAAAACTGTAGAAATAACATCCATATTATTGAAAGTCATGTGACCTGTTTCTGATTGGGTAATTCACACTGTAAAAAACAGGCTGAAAATGGCGTTGTGCAGCTTTTTAGGTGGCAAATTAAAGTCAAATCCAACGAGAAGTTTACAGAAAGAAAACCTTTAGAATCCAGAAGGTCCTCTGACTTTGGATGGATTTATAAATAAATGATGAGTTATTTAAATTAGAGAAGCGTATTAATTTTATTCTACATGGAGTTCCTGTCGTTTCATTGCTGGTCGCTGTTCGTGGTCCTGAAATATCCTGAACGCCTCTGAGGCGTTCAATGTCTGTCGCTCTCCGTGGTGCTGAAATAACTACAAGGTTCTAACATGAACAAATAATTTTGTTGTTTCTAAACTTTGCTGGAATTAGAAGTAAAAATCAGCTAAATCAGCTAAAGGTGGAAACATAAAAAATTAGTTTCTCCACCTGAAGCAGAAATACCTGGTGAATACCAAGAAAGTCACATGAGGAGGAGAGCCAATCAGATGATTTGAGATGCAAAACAAGCAGGAAGTGATGCTGACTCAGTCTAGCATAGCTGGAGCATTAGCTAGCTGTCAGCTGTTAGCTTTCTGTGACAGAACAAGCTAACGGTGGAGTTAAATTAGCTTAGCAGTGACTTTCTCTCAGCAGTGGCTTGTTATTGTGATGTATGAACAGTGTTAGCTTAGACACTAAAAGTGTTAGCTTAGCTGCTACGCTAACTTCAGCTAAGTTCTTGGCTTGTGGTGGATTTGAACTTCAAAGCATATTTAATAAGTTTAGTGTCATAGAGGCTAATTAGCATCATAAGCTGCCAAAGATCAGATCTGATGACATCATCAATCATTTTATTGATGTTTTATAGCGAGTAAAGACAAGCAGCTAAAGCTAATCTGAGTCGCTGTTTACAAGCTAAAATATTACAGAATTTCGTTATTTCTAGTTTTACTGAAGGGAAAACTACTGTTTCTACTTTTACTCTGATTCATCTTTACTCATGTTGGTACAGTCTGCAGTATTGATTACTTCTGAATCACCATGACAACATTGTTCAGTTTATGTCATGATTGTATTTTAAGGGTATATTGCCCGACCTTAATGAATGGATTAATCCACTAATCAGAGCAGCAGCCTGTGGAGGATGAATGTGTCACCCTTCTGAAGCCGTGAAAATCAGCCGTGACGAGACATGAAGCAGAGACTTTCCGTCCTCAGATGATGTTGCTGCCATTTTCCAGTAAAAACTACTACATCAACATGCTACAGAGGTGGAGGGCATTACATCACAGAGAGAGAGAGAGAGAGAATAGAGATGTCTAATCTGCAAACAGTCCCTCCTGTCAAAAGAAGCCACACAGGTAGGTCTTGATGCCAAAATTAGGTCAAAGTTCACAGCTGATCTGCCACAAAAGCTGCTGATACTGAAGATCTCTCTCTCTCTCTCTCTCTCTCTCTCTCTCTCTCTCTCTCTCCTCTACCTGACTCTCAGCCTCCACTAAAGATCTGATTTCACTCTCCCTGTCTCTCTCTGCTGTTGTTATGGTAACAGAAATTTCGGTACTCTAATGTGCATTCCCTTTCCAGAAGCTTGAACTCGACATTGAGCTTTAAAACACTTTTGTGCTGAGCTGAGATCACCCTGCAGGAGACGGACTGAAAAGACGGATTGGAATAGAGGTTTTTTTTCAGCTTAGTTCAGGTTGACTGAGTCTCTGAATTAAAACCATGAGTTGGTGATTAGGACGGACATGGATGATGTGCTGGACACCGTGACGTGAGACTGGAAAGAGGGAAGTTTAAGGATGTTTTCAGATCTGCAGATCGTTTGTTCTGGTCTGAATCAGATCTGTAGATCATTTGTTCTGGTCTGAATCAGGAACTAAATTGTTGGTTTGGTTCAGTTTCACACAGAAAAACATCCAATCAAACCAGAATCTATCAGCTAAAGTCATGTGACATCACTCTCTCTGCTGATTGGTCAGACAGAAACTCCAAACAGGAAGTAGTTTCTATCAAAGTAAATCAGAGTAACAAAGATGAATGTGGATCCTTTCCTGTCATAGCATCATTTGATCCATGAAGAAGAAAACTATGACAGCAGAAGCTGAATCACGTGTGGAAAACCACATGCTGCTTCACATGATGTGAAGAAGACGTGCTGCCTTCACACGCTGAACAGGAGAACGGACATACAAGCACACGCTAACCTGAACATGTGTTCATCTACCTGATTGATTAAAGCGCTCAGAGAATCAGAGAATCATGGCGGCTGGCAGGCTGATAAAGTTTTTCTCCTCAGCAGAAGATAAATATTTGCTGCTTATGGCAGCTGCAGAGATCGCAGCGCTCTGCTGGCAGGTAAATAATGTGTGGAAGAACAAGAAAAAAAAGGACAAAAAGGGCTATTTTCCTGCTCGCTGGTATCGATTATCATTTTGGCAGATTGACAATCATCACATCAATATCAGGTTTTCAGAGAACGAGACACCAAAATCTGTGTGTTTATCAGAAACAACGCTGGAATACACACACACACACACACACACAGATATGCAGCAGCAATGAGAATATTCATTACACTGAATTATTCTCATGTTACGCTACGTCACAGGAACACGGAGCAAAGCCTGAAAGTGTGTGAAATTCCGCTCAGGAAACGCTAACGAGCAGCAGGCTGACAGATAAAGTTATTAATCTGAGCTCGTTAATTAGCGGCTTTATTAAGTCGCTGCTTTCTGCATGAACGCAGAAACAGGAATCATTCATTCACAACAGTAAAACATGACGAGCTTCCATCATTTCTCACAGCCAAATAAAAATTAACACTTTTATTAAACTCTATGAAGTCTCAGGAAATTCAGGAAATGCTAATTGAAGCCTTTTATTATATTTTAATGGATAAATTATAGATTATAACCATGAAATTTCTCTGGAGGTTAGTATGATCAGTGTTCCTCCATGCTGATCATATTAACCTGAGCAGAAAGAGATACCTGCTGCAGGTACAGAACTACGTCCCAAACACCCTCCTATAAAGGAGCATACCAGTGATTTAGCATGTTTTAGCCCAGTAAATATACGTTACATTACTGCCAACCATTTTCTAACACATGCTACTGGAGCGATAAACATTAGAATTGTTTTTCCTACCTTCCAAACTGACAATACATGATAAAAATTTGCCAAATTTAAGTTTCAAAATAAAAAATACAAAGATACCAACAAGCAGCAACCGTTATTAAACTGTCATAAATGTGTTTGACATCAAACTAATCAGAAAGGTGCAGATGTAAGAGTCTGAATGAAGAACAAAGACATTAGAGTTTGAATCAGAAAAAAATGTGGAGATCTAGAAATAAGACTAAATCTAAAATGGCTTCAAAGCTTTGAATAAAGCTCGATGACTGTGATAGCTATTTTACAGCCTGAATATGAAAGCATGAAATGAACAGAAACCTACAGAAAGCATCAGCAGACTCTGTGCTACTTTTCTATCTGGACTCGCTGAAGTGGATGAATCATGTGACTGCATCAGCAACCACACATACACACACACACACACACACACACACACACACACACACACAGTGCATGTAAATGTGATATTGCAGTTGGTTTCATTGGACTGCAGAATAAAGAAAAGCAAGAAATCCATCAAAAAGCCACGCGTGTAAAAACAGTCATGAGAGCTTTCAGGACATGCTTCTCCCTGAAAAGGAAGTTTTGGTGTCCTGATTCCACAACTTCCTGACGCTGACAGACTCTCTCTGCTCCACTTAGACCCTGGATTTGGTGTTAAAGTTTTGGTAGCAAACCACAAAACCTTAAAGGACCCATACCATCCATTTTGCATGTTTGAGCCTAATATATTTAATTTTCATACATGTAACATTACTGAC
>VXCM01008608.1:0-21102 GCA_014773175.1 Lucifuga dentata
TCAAGGAATTTTGGCCTCTGACTGCAGTTAGGATTCTAATCACAGTTATTCTTCAGTATTGCTACATATATATATACAGATGAAAATATCACAGATTCGGGGAAGGACCCAAAAGCAGGACTGAAACTCAGGCAGAAAAACATGAGGTCAGTGAGGTCGTCCAGATCCTCGGCTGCGGCTTCAAAGACACTCCAATCAGTGCAGTCAAAACAGGCTTGTAGTTTTAGCTGGGCTACATTGGTCCATCTCCTAACAGTCTTCACTGCAGGCTTGGCAGATTTAAAATTGTATGTGTGCTTGCCAAAGGCAAGGCACACATTCTGTTATGCTGCATATTTATTATTATTCCAACTTCAGCCCTGAAGTTTGGCGCAAATCTCCTCCCACACGATTGCCTCCAGCCCCACATACCATATATCAAATTGTGCAGCCTGACCCAGAGACCATGGCTATGACTTTTGCTACTGATCTGACATGCAGTTTTCGTAAAAATTGTGAAAAACCGGCCATTTTTTTTCCATAGAGCATGAATGGAGAGCGAATTCAAGTATTTTTTATCTCAGACACTGATAAAGCTACAGCAACAAAACTTATATATACATTCATAGTGTCATCCTCTATGTGCAAAAACAAAGTTACACATATTGACCTGATGGTGGCCACTTTCACGTTTTGGCTTATAACTTTTGAATTGCGAGCCTGATATTCAAAATTCTTTTTTTTTTCCTGGTTTCCTTAGATTGAGATGCATCCATCCATATGCAACCCAAACAAATATTCCATTTGATATTTGTTAAAATTTATTATTGTTTTGCTACATTTGGCTGCCAAATGTGAGTGGGTGTGGCTCAATCAATAAATGAGCCATGGCCCTGCTATATCTCATAAACAAATTAATCTGTTGTTACCAAACTTGGTGGACACTTGCAGTAGACATTTGCAAAAACTGAGTCATCAGGCGACCTGATGGGGCATATTTACAGATGTGAATGGTAGAATGAATTATGAGTTTGCATAAGAAATAATATAATACATATTACAGAGTGGGGATATTGGAGTGGGATTATATTACACACTGTGATTGCACTAGGAGAGGCCTTGTGTTTAATTGTTGGTGAGGGAAATGGCCTGGGAAAAAGCTGCTCTTAAGCCTGGATGTTCTGGTGCTCAGTGTTCTGAAGCACTGACCGGAGAGGTTGTGGCCTGGGTGTGAAGGGTCCGAAATGATTTATCCTGCCCTGTTCCTTATTCTGGAAGAGTACAGGTCCTGGAGGGTGGCAGGGGACCACCAATAATCCTCTCAGCAGTCCAGACTGTCCGTTGTCCATTCCTATGTCCAACTTGGTAGCTGAGCCAAAACAGTTAATGAACTACACAGAATAGACTTGATGACAGCTGGGTAGAACTGAATCAGCAGCTCCTGTGACAGGTTGAACTTCCTCAGTTGGCGAAGGAAGTACAGTCTCTGTTGCAGTGGTGTGTAGAGTAGCCAGAAACTGTACTCAAGTAAAAGTATTGTTACTTTATGATAATAGTAACTCAAGTATAAGTAAGAGTAGTCACAAAAATAATGACTTAGTGAGAGTAAGAAAGTATCTATAAAAAGAATACTTGAGTAGTGAGTAACTTTGATCAAGCTTATTCTTTCGAATAATCAACAAGCTATAAAGCGCTCGTCTGAAGGAAAAAAATGCAAAGTAGCCACATGTAGCTTCTAATACAATCCAAATCATATCATATAAAGAAACNATGAATTTACTCAGAATAGAGCAGGAAAACTTGAGTTAGCATTAGCAGCAGCAGCTAGTTAAGTAGCTAACGTTGCATCTTACTGTCACATTTCCTCAAGTTCCATGTTGATTCTTAGAAGCTGAAATGTCACATTTTTAGCTAGAAAAAGACACAACGCCTTATGAAGCTGTTTTTTGTTTTTTGTTTATTTTTTGNGGGGGGGAATATGGCCACATGAAAATGCCAGTGATGCCGGGGACGAATAACTCTGTAATTGACCGCTGTTTCTCCGCGTCAGCCTTTCTCTTTTTAGAGTCCATTTTTCGTCTAAACACCAAGAAAATTATGAAAGAAAAAATAGCGTTTGCTTAGTTTAAGTTCATTTTAATTTATATTATATTATATGCAAAGGCACCGGCCGGCCCACCTATCAAGCTGTGTCAACCCATTGTTGTCATGGAGATGACAGGACACTGAATGTGATTGGACCAAAGCCCTCACACACACACACACACACACACACACACACACAGTGGAGCAGTCGCTTTCACTATCTCCGCTGCTTTAAGAGGAGAAAGTGGAGAATTTTGACTCGTTACGTTGGAGTGATGTCTTGCAATTAATAAAGTAATGCAAAGAGTGCGACCAAATGTAACAGAGTAAAAGTATATGTTTTTCTTCATAAATATACTCAAGTATGAGTTAAAAGTATCCTGCAATAAAACTACTCAGTAAAGTACAATTTTGTGAAAAAAAGTTACTTAAGGAAACATAACGGAGTAAATGGAATGCGTTACTACACACCTCTGCTCTGTTGGGCCTTTTTCCTTAAGTAAATGTGGGTCACCCACTTCAGGTCCTGTGAGATGGTAGTGCCCAGGAACTTGAAGGACTCAATGACGGCCACAGTGCTGTTCAGGATGGTGAGGGGGAAGAGTTCTGGGGTGTTTTTTTTTTTTTTCTGAAATCCACTATCATCTCTGTCATCTCCACAGTTTTGAGCATGTTCAGCTACAGGTTGTTTTGACTGCACCACCTTCTCAACCTCCTTTATGTATGCAGACTCATCATTGTCCTGGATAAGGCCAACAACTGAGGTGTCATCTGCAAACTATAAAAGCTTAACAGAGAGGTTTGAAGAGGTGCAGTCATTTGTGTAGAGGGAGAAGAGTAGTGAGGAGAGCACATCCCTGAGGAGTGCCAGTGCTAATGGTGCTGGATGTGAATTTCCCCATCCTGAATTTCCCTGCTGCCTGTTCATCAGAAAGTTGGTGATCCACTGACAGATGGGCATTGGTACAGAGAGCTGTGTTAGTTTGGACAGGAGGAGATCTGGGGTGATGGTGTTGAAAGCCAAACTAAGTCCACAAAGAGGATCCTTGCATAATTCCCTGGTCTGTTGAGGTGTTGCAGTATGTAATGCAGTACCATGTTGATCATCTACTGACCTGTTAGCTCGGTACGCAAACTGAAGGGGATCCAGCAAGGATCCAGTGATGTCCCTCAGGTGGGCCAACACCAGTCTCTTAAATGACTTCATGACCACAGACATCAAAGCTACAGGTCTGTAGTCATTCAGCCCTGTGATCTTGGGTTATTTTTTGAGACGGAAATGATGGTGGAGCATTTGAAGCAGGAAGGGAGTTCACACTGCTCCAGTGATCTGTTGAAGATCTTTGTAAAGATGGGTGACAACTGGTCTGCACAGACTTTCAGACAGGTGGGTGAGATATTGTCTGGGCCTGGTGCTTTCCTGGTCTTTTGAAGAGTTGGCACACATCTTCTGCACAGATCCTAAGTGCAGGTTGGGTCCACCACCCGTGAAGAGAGTGGGTTGCGGGAGGTGTTGAAGGTTGTATGGAGAGAAGTTTAGAGTCAGCATGGAGTGTGAAATTGGGCTTTTCAAATCTACAGTAGAACAGATTGAGGTCATCAGCCAGTTGTTGGTTGCCTACAGAGTTGGGGGATGGTGACTTGTAGTTGTTGGTGATGTCTTTCAGGCCTGGTACAGGGTCGTTGGCTGAAAACTGATTCTTTAGTTTTTCAGAGTAATTTCTCTTAACCCCTCTTATCTTTTTTGTCAGTGTGTTTCTGGCCTGATTATACAAGGCTTTGTCCCCACTTCTGTAAGCATCTTCTTTGGCCTTACAAAGCTGTGTGAGTTTCACTGTAAACCATGGTTTGTCATTGTTATATTTTAAATAAGTCCTGGTGCAAACACACATCCTCACAAAAACTTATATAGGGTATCACAGTTTCAGTGAGGTCGTCCAGATCCTCGGCTGCGGCTTCAAAGACACTCCAATCAGTGCAGTCAAAACAGGCTTGTAGTTTTAGCTGGGCTACATTGANGCGGCTTCAAAGACACTCCAATCAGTGCAGTCAAAACAGGCTTGTAGTTTTAGCTGGGCTACATTGATCCATCTCCTAACAGTCTTCACTGCAGGCTTGGCAGATTTAAAATTTTTTCTGGGACTGGATGGACAAGGCAGTGATCAGAGAGCCCAAAAGCTACTCTGGGGACAGAGCGATATGCATCTTTAATTGTAGTGCAGCAGTGGTCTAGTATGGTGGTCTAGTATGATAGTAGGTGGTCTAGCAGTGGTCTAGTATATTGTCTAGTGATATTGTCTAAGCCTTCTGACGTTATTGGTAGAGTGCTGTTCCCTTGATAAACCAGGTTTGGTCATTGTGAATTATTGATGGGAGTATTTTTTCTAATCAGGATGTCAGTGCCTTGGCAATGATTTTGATGTCAGTGTTTATTAATGATAATGGATGGTAACTAGAAGTAAGAGTAGGGTCTTCATCTGGTTTAAGTACAAGTTTTATTACTGCTGTATTCGTATGAGGGGAGATCTGACCTTTGTTCTTAATTTCTGTCACAGTCCTAAAGAATAGAGCCAGCATCTGCCAGAAATGTTTCAGGAATTCAGCAGGGAAACCATCTGGACCTGGAGCTTTACCATTTGGCATTTTATTTAAGGCTTTATGTAGTTCTGTGATCATTAGAGGTGTATCCAAGGTATCTATGTACTCTTTAGATAGTTGAGGTAGATTTAGATTATCAAGGAATGACTGGATATCAGCTGGGTTAGGTTTATTCTCAGAGGAGTATAGATTACTGTTATAGGTACTACCGTATATACTCGACTATAAGCCAATCTCGACTATAACCCGACGACCCAATTTTGACCTACAAATTTAGCTTTTTACAGAAACCCATATATAAGCCGACCCCCCAAAGTTGTTCCATCAATTAATTTGTTTAGCAAATTAGCCTACCTTTATTTTCTGGGTATTGTCATAGAATTCCTGTGATTTTCTGAAAATAATCCATGTACCGGAAACATCTGGTTACGTAACTAACATTAGCTGACATTAAGTTTTCTGCACTCCTCTTCCTCTTCTGAATCACTGAAAAGTTCAACGATGCAGTGAAGGTAATGAAAGCTTTACAAATGAGTTTTAATTATCACGGTGCTTATTTAGCTTATTTACCTGTGTAATTATGGTGTTTTTGTTATGAATCTCACCCATTACGTGTTTTCAGTAATTATCCTGTACCAGAGTCGATGCGGGTCTGTCTGTGTGCTGCACATTCCTCCTATGGAGTTTTGGAATTCCCTCAGCCGACTCCCTGATGTTATTCCATCAATTTATTTGTTTAGCAGATTACCTGTTTTCCTGAGTATTGTCATAGTATTCCTCTGATTTTCTGAAAANTGTTTAGCAGATTACCTGTTTTCCTGAGTATTGTCATAGTATTCCTCTGATTTTCTGAAAATAATCTATGTACAGGTTGTAGCTGTTTTAAAATGTCACCGCTTAAACGGGGCTTCTCTTCCTGACCACCGGAATGATAATATCACTTGTTCTTTTTGTGGATTATTTATTTTCTAAATCAAAACAACAAAACGTGAGGTGAGGTAAATAACTACTGCTGCCCCGTTCCTCCAGCTGAGCGTCTATAGATCCTCCGTGACGGAGCCGGTACGTATCATAGCGGATCATAGCGACACTTAACGGAGCCGGCTCTGATCAGTCAGCATATTAAAACATAATAACTTATTTGATTTCACTTTTCCTAAATTAAATATTTTAAACATTTGATAATTAGCCAAGAAATGGCTCTAACACCGGTACTGGTAAACATGATATTTATTTCAGCAGCTGATTACATTAGCCTTACTGGCCTCCGCAAAATGTGCTTAATAAGATGTTTAGTCAGTTAAGTATCTCATTATAAGGTATGATTTGCACTTTTTTCCATGGATAGTGGTAATTGGTAGTATTTCCATGCCTGGGAAATTTCAATCTGATTTGAATTACTGGACTATAAGCCGACCCCCCAATTTGCGTTGTGAAATTTGGTGAAAAAAACTCGGCTTATAGTCGAGTATATATGGTAAATACCTGATTAATTTCCTGTGGTGACTGTGTATAATTCCCAGCTGAATCCCTGATTGCTGTTATAAGTGATCTTTCCTTATTGCGTTGGAGTTGGTTTGCTAGAAATTTACCTGATTTATTATTATGTTCAAAATTGTTATATCTTAGCTGCTGAAGGAGAAACTCAGTTTTTTTGGTTAAGATATTGTCAAGTTGCAATTTTGTATTATTTAATTAAGTCAGAGTTTGTTCACTTGTGTCTTGCATATTTACTTGTTAAATGTTTAATTTTTTCCTCTAGGTCGTTTCCAGTTTTTGTTCCTGTTTTTTCTTATAAGATGAATATGATATTTTCCCCTCTAATTACTGATTTTCCTGTTTCCCAGAGTAAAGAGGGAGAAATACTTGGAGAATCATTTCTTTCCAGAAAGTCTGCCCACTCTTTCCTTATGATTTTATCAAATTCAGCATCTTTTAACAGTGAGGTGTTGAAGTACCATATGTGAGATGATTTAAAGGTAGACTCAGTTTGCATGGTAAGAGTTACAGGTGCGTGATCACTAAGAATAATAGGGTGTATTTTTGTATTAGTTTTTGGAATGATAGAATTGCTGGTGAGGAAAAAGTCTATTCTAGAGAAAGACTGATGTACTGGAGAGAAAAACGTGTATTCTCTCGTTAATCTGTTTCTGATTCTCCAGTTATCTACAAGACCAAAGTCATCAATATACTCATTAATAGTTATTGCTGAATGACAAAGCCTAACATTTGCAGATGTATTAGAGCGATCTATAGATGGGTTTAAAACTGTGTTGAAGTCTCATCCGACTATGGTTATAGAATTAGCTATAAAGTTAGAGATCTGTGAAAACAATGTATGAAAAAAGGCTGGGTCATCATTGTTAGGAGCATACAAATTCACAATAGTAAATGTTTTGTTGAAAATAGTTGCCTGAATTATGATATATCAACCATCAGGATCTATCACAGTACTGTTAAGGATGAATGGAACTCTTCTGTGAATTAATATGGTTACTCCTCTTTGTCTGCTGTTATAACAAGCTGAAAAGGCTTGACTAAACTGTGGACTGATCATAAGTTTTTCCTCTGGCAGTGATAAGTGGGTTTCTTATAGGAGACAAATATCTGCATTTAACTTGTGATGTAATTCATGATTTTTGTTTTCTTTGCCTGTGAGTGAATGCCACGTACATTCCAGTACACCAAAGTTAGAGGCTGCAACAGACAAAATATGTGAATTACATGAGTGCATTTTGAGTGATTTAGTGAATGTGAATGAGTGAATGTGTGTGTAGGTGTATGATTCAAAGTGCTCCGAATTCTTTCCGGGAAGTTACAAGTGTAGTTGAAGCGTGATTAAATGATCCATCTTCTCATACTGATGACATCTTCAGAAAAGCCATGGGGTTGTGAACAGATTCCAGTACAGCTGTCCATCCACGTAAAGTTTATCCACTGTCATGTAAGCGCGTTTGTTATTCTGCCTGTGCTGCTTCATGATCGGATATAGAATCTTCTGGCGGTCGTTAATTTCTTTTGGAAATTGATCATTTATCCCAAAGTTGGATCCTTTAAGCTCCCTTGCCTTGCTCTTGATGAGGTCTTTATGCTTGTAGTGCTCCAGCTTGGCGATGATAGGCCGAGGTTTCTTGCTCTTGGGACCGCCGAGTCTGTGCACATGGTGAAAAGTGATGCTGTCGATGGTCCCTGGAGGGAGTTTAAGCTTGGAGATCATGAAGTCTTTTAGAAGAGCTTCTGGATCATCCAAGGAGGGGTTTTCCGGTATTCCTGAGAATATTAAGTTGTCATGCATGCTCCGAGACTGAATGTCAAGTATTGTCTCATTTGTCTTCTTGTTTTCGTTGGCTAATGTGTCTGTTTTTTGGTTAATAAATCCACCATATCTTTGAGTGATTTATTTTCAGACTCCAGCTGATCTATTTTTTCATAAGCAAAGTTGAGGCTTACCTGTATTTCTTTCATCTCTGTGTGCAGTGCCATGAGCGAATCCAGTTTATTGTTAATGGAACGGAGCATACTGACCTCCACCTCTGTTGTTTGAAGATCTTCCGTGTCTGTAGAGGAATCTTTCTTCTTACATTTTGAAGGATTGTCATCTCTCAGAGATGGAGAAGCCATATCTGAGCAGTAAGCCTGGTAGCAGTGGCCGATATAATCTTCTAAGTCTGCGATGTAATCCACCGTGGTCAGATCCAGGTATTACCACGTCAATGGTGACTTGTTGTCACGAAGGCTTTCCTTTTGTTGTTGTTTATTAATTTATTTGTTTTCTGTGGGTTTTTCTGTAATTATTTGTTGTTCAGATTAATTTAGCTAGCAGTACACCACTGCCATGTCAGATCT
This sequence comes from Lucifuga dentata, assembly GCA_014773175.1. Classification (NCBI taxonomy): domain Eukaryota; kingdom Metazoa; phylum Chordata; class Actinopteri; order Ophidiiformes; family Bythitidae; genus Lucifuga; species Lucifuga dentata. The sequence continues at coordinate 8,509 of VXCM01008608.1, forward strand.
CGCTCCCGTCATTAGGTCTTTCAAGTGTTAACGCCATCCACCTCCCAGCACCTACCTACCAACTAGCTATATTCTTATGGCCAAAGTTCAGTCAGCTAAGAATGTTTCCAGAGTGTGAGAGATAAGGAATCCAACAGGAGGTCAGATGCCAGCTCATTCACTTCATCCGTTTACCTGGAGCAGAGACGCAGCCCGCAGCAGCAGGTGAGCAAAGCACATCTGAGCCGTTCATACAGACAAAACGAGACCGCTGGCCGAGTTTGAGGAAGAGTGGGAAAACATACCTATCACCATCCACACGAAAATAATGAAATACAGATGTACCATGGAATACGAGATGACAGGAGAGACCTGCTTAACTGGTGGAAACAACAAGAGAGCATTCTACCATTTCTGTCTTTCTGTCCAGACTAGCTCAAGCTATACTGAGCATACCTGCAACAGCAGCAGCAGCAGTGAGAAGGTTTTCAGCGTAGCCAGGAGGGCAATAGAGGAGGAGGACTGTGCTAAAGCCTTTGACTGTGGATGCAATACTTTTTCTTCATGATGCCCTGCCTGCTATAGTAGTCTTATATGGAGTTTTGTGCTTTTTTTTAAATTTTGGTTTTGCTTGTGACAGTATTGTTATTATTTTCTATATATATAATATATATATTATATATATATTATTTTATTTTTAAAATTGATATCACATTCGCATTTAAGTTGAGGTCTTTGGCTGGCCTGAGGATCTCATAACTAGATTTTTTTTTTTTTTTNATTTTTTTTTTTTTTGTGACTGCTAGGGGAACTAGAGCAGGAACATAGAATGTGGTGACACCTTTTTCCTGTCCCTGCTCCCAAGGATGACCATCAGCTCACAGTTTGGCAGTTTCGAAGTAACAATTAATTAATTTGTCTTAACACAGGATACAAGGGGAATAAAGCCAAAACAGAAACCAATAATTACTAGTCAACCTAGGATAACCTCGAATACAAAAGAAAAGCAGACAGGAAATAAACGTAACCAAAATAGCCTGTGGTAAAAAGGTGTACAGAACTGAAAGGGGCTTCTCACCCCTGCTCAAACAAAGGAAGTACAGGTTTTAAAGATTAACTAAATCAAGCTACAAAATGGGCCAATTCTGAACCCACACACGCTCAGCTAATACAGAATTCACAGAATTACAAAGTAGTCACGACAGAGTTTGTCACAATCAAACAATCAAACACACAAAGCAGAGCACAGAGCAACAAAGCTGCATGGAGCATTGACAGCAGGACAGGAAGGGTGTCTTCTGGCTTTTATACCCAGGAGCGGAGACGTGTGGACCAATGACAGCTCTCACTATCTCAGGTAGCCAATCAGCAGATGACACCTGCTTCACAGATGGACATGCACACGCTCACACACGCATGAACACACACACACACACACACACACACACACACACACACACACACAGAGCCACACAGCACACAACATATGCTCTGGAGAGGGAAAGTTTGCAATAAACAACAATACAAAACAAACACCAACACAATAAACTCAGGGTCGTAACAGTGACAGACTGGAATTGAGGCCATGGGATAAGAAACTTTTTCATTGTTCATTGTTTAAGTCATGTTTCTTTAATGTAAAATGTTTTTTCTGACTTTGTTTTTCACTTTTGAGATGAGCTGATTTAAAACAAAAAAAATCTCCCTCTCACCCCCCCCCCATGGGGNGAATTTGAGGGTTCTGCAGTATCTTAGCTGTTCCTAGGGCAGCCCTCTTCTGGACAGAGACCTCAGATGTTGTTCCTGGAATCTCTTGGAGCCACTATCCCAGTTTGGGGGTCACAGCCCCAAGTGCTCCAGTTACCACTGGGACCACTTTGGACTTCACCTTCCATGTCCATTCCAGTTCCTCTTCCAGCCCTTGGTACTTCTCGATCTTCTGGTGCTGTTTCTTCCTGATGTTGCTGTCAGCTGGGACTGCCACATCTATCACAACAGCCCTCTTCTACTCCTTGTCAACCACTACCATGTCTGGGTGTTAGCCAGCAGCTGCTTGTCTGTCTGGAACTTGAAGTCCCACAGGACCTTCGCTCTGCTGTTCTCAACCACCTTTGGTGGTGTCTCCCATTTGGACTTAGGGACTTCTAGTCCGTATTCGGCACAGATGTTCCTGTACACTATCCCAGCCACCTGGTTATGCCTCTCAGTGTATGCTGTCCCAGCTAGCATCTTACACCCTGCTACTATGTGCTTGACTGTCTCATGGGCGTCTTTGCACAGCCTGCACCATGGGTCCTGTCTGCTGTGGTAGACCCCTGCCTCTATGGATCTGGTGCTGAGGGCCTGCTCTAGTGCTGCCATGATCAGAGCCTCTGTGCTGTCTTTCAGACCAGCCTTTTCTAGCCACTGGTAGGATTTTGTGATGTCAGCCACTCCCTCTATCTGCTGATGGTACATCCCATGGAGGAGCTTGGTCTTCCATGATGTCTCTTCTTGTTCCTCATCACCCTTGGTCTTCTGCTGCCTGAGGTACTCACTTAGCAGTTTGTCCTGGTGGGCCATCTTCCTGATGTATTCTTGGATGCTGCTTGTTTCATCCTGGATAGTGGCTCTGACACTCACTACCCCTCTGCCCCCCTCTTTTTGCTGAGCATACAGTCTCAGGGTGCTGGACTTTGGGTGGAACCCTCTGTGCATTGTGAGGAGTTTTCGTGTCTTGACATCTGTGACATCCATCTCTTCCTGTGGCCAGCTTATTATTCCAGCTGGGTATCAGATGACTGGTAGTGCATACATGTTGAAGATGGATCTTATTTCTACCGTTGAGCTGGCTTCTTAGGACCTGTCTCACTCTCTGGAGGTATTTGGCTGTGGCTGACCTCCTTGCCTCCTCATCATGGCTCCCATTAGCCTATAGGATACCCAGGTACTTGTAACTCTCTGGTATGTCTTCAGTCCTGACCACCTTCCCTTATTTTGACACCATTCGGCTGCACTAATCCAGTCCGAATGACATCCTGATGTCATCGCTGTATATCCTGGTGAGGTGGATCAGTGAATTGATGTCTTGTTCACTCCTGGTGTACAGCTTGATGTCATCATGTAGGGAAGGTGGCTGATGGTTACCCCACTCCTGAACTTGTATCCATATCTGCTCTTTGCGATGATCTGACTGAGGGGGTTTAGGCCTATGCAGAACAGAAGTGGAGACAGTGCATCACCTTGTATATGCTGCACTTGATGGTCACTTGTGCATGCAATGGGCTTGGAGTTGGCCTCTAGTGTTGTTTTCCACAGCTGCATTGAGGTCCTGAGGAAGGCTATCATTGTCCTGTTGGCCTTGTATAGTGCCAAGCACTCCAGTATCCATGTGTGGGGCATTGAGTCATAAGCTTTCTTGTAGTCAATCCAGGCAGTGCTCAGGTTGGTCCGTCTGGTCTTGGAGTCTAGCGTGACTGCTCTATCAACCAGTAGCTGGTGCTTTGGTCCTCTGGTGTTGTTCCCTATGCCCTTCTGAGCTTTGTTCATGTACTGACTCGTGCCTGTTCAACTTAGCCAAGAGGAGCTTCCATGTTGTGCAGAAGCAGGGTATTGGTCGGTAGTTTGAAGGTGTTGTACCCTTGTGGGGATCCTTCATGATCAGTACTGTCCTGCCCTGTGTTAGCCAGTCTGGGTGAGATCCTGATGTTAGCAGCTGGTTCATTTGTGCTGCCAGGTGTTCATGGAGTGCCATTGGCTTCTTCAGCCAGTAGGCATGTATCATGTCAGGTCCTGGTGCTGTCCAGCTCTTCATGCTTGAGACNTTCTTCAGCCAGTAGGCATGTATCATGTCAGGTCCTGGTGCTGTCCAGCTCTTCATGCTTGAGACTTGCTGTCGGATGTCTGCCTTTGTGATGATGACTGGTTCTTGTTCTGGGAGGTTGCTGTGGTCTGCTCTTAGGTCCACCAGCCACTGGTGTTGTTTGAAGCCTCCTTCTCCCATATATTCTTCCAGTATTGCTCGGTCTCAGCTCTGGGTGGTCCTGCTCTTGTTTCCTTCTTTGATGAACAGGCCATTTATTCTCTTGGCCTTTGCTTCTCGGGTGTAGCTCTTCAGCCTAGAGCCAGAGCTGTGAGTCTCTGCTTGGCAGTTTCCAGGGCCTTACTTATGGACATCTTGCTGTACTTCTTCAGCCAGGACCTGTCTTTCATCACTCCCTTCTGCACCTCTGTTAGCTGGCTAACTTCCCTTTGGGCTGCCTTGATCTTGGCCTCTAGCCTTATCCGCCATGGAGGGTATTCTCTGTGACTTGTGCTCTTCATCTTGTACCCAGGTATCTCCAGGTTTACTGCTGCAGTGGCATATACAAGCTCATTGGTGCCTGTGATGGAGGTGGTGGCGATAGTGAGCAGGGCCGTGTTCACATCTGCAAGCATCTCTTCAATGGAACTTTGTCAGTGAGGCATGGGAGTTGGGTCCAGGGATTGACTGCGTTTAGGCCATGATTCTCATCTTCAGGTCGGTTGATTTGGCTGTCATGGTTGGTAGGGTTGTGGTAGTTTGTTCGTCAAACCTGTTTTGCTGCATCAGAGACAACTCTTCACCTGCAGGTTCCTGAGTCACATGGCCAGCCTGTTGGAGCCTCTCAATCTCCAGCTGTGACAGTAGCTTCCTTCTGTTGATGTTTGAGCACTGAGCTACCAGGTTCTTCTTGGTCAGTGTGGATGTTGGTTTCTTGCTCATCCATAGTTCCCACATGCGGTTCATGTAGCCCCTCTCTTTGGGCCTGCTGTTATAGTAGCATTCCATCAATTCCATGTTCTCAGTCTGTGTCTATGCATGTCTTGTTCCAGTAGCCCATTTCTCATCAGGTTGTCCTGGTTCCCCAACACGGACCTTGTTGACCTGGGTGACATCCAAGCTGGTATGGCTGTATTTATATGTCTCTTGTCCATGTTTCCAAGGTAGGCTTGTGTAGCATGAGGAGCCCCAGCCTAAGGACTCTTACTGGAGGTTTGCCCTGACCGGGATCCAAACCCTGGTCCCTGTGTCAAATGTGGTAACACTACCACTAGGCCATCCAGCTGCTTATATATATATATATACGTATATATATATACGTATATGTATACGTATATATATATGTATACATATATACATATATGTATACGTATATATATATATATATATACGTATATATATATATACGTATATATACGTATATATATGTATATATATATACATATATATATACACATTTTCTTCCTTTTCAAAAGACTTGAAACTTCTGGATTTTTTGTGACAAAGTGCCACGGACCATAATGTTTTGTTTTGTTTTGTTTTTTTCCACATACTGTAATGATTCATTCATTTCATTTGTAAGGCCACATTTTTCTTTAACAGAACACTTTCTATAAATGCCACCACGTTGATCAAGTTGGATGCTGAAGTGTGTGGTTCAGTGTTTTTTATAGTATATAAACACAACATGCTTATGTAATTAAAAAATAAAAAAGACTGCAGGCCTCAGGTTGGGCTGGGGCCAAGAATTTCATTAAGTCTAGGGCTTCAAGTCGGGTTCAGACAGAACTGTGTAGGGCTGGGCTGGGTCGATCAATTATTTCGTGATGAAGGCCAGATTCTCCAAATATAAAATGTACAGGGACCAAACATTATTCAGAGAAACAACCTGATATTAGTACTTATCTGAACATGAAAAACAACATTTAATACAGTGTATTTATGAACATTCTTAGCAATTAACATCTTAAAATATAAGGGGAAAAACACTTTTGAAACACACAAGAAGTGCATACGTAAAGTGCATAACAGTGAGCTAGAATGCTCCATTAGTGCGTAACAATGGGCTGAAAATACATCAGTATCAGACCTTTGAGACTTTTAACTTTTACTATACTGATCCAAGTCATTTTAAGAGAACAGAACATAAAATTCACAACTAGTATCTCTATTTAAAGTGCATTCTTTATAATGCTTTTGAAGTGCAACAATGGGCTAGAATGCCCTTTCAGTGCATATCAATAGGCTGGAAAGTGATCAATAAGACCTTTGAAACCTTTAACATTTGTTATATAGCTGCTGATCACCTCTCACTTAACAACAACATGAGCATATAACAAGGTAGCTCTATTTGACCTGCATCATTATTTTGTGTGCTTCTAATTTCTTAAGCAACACAAAGCAACCAGTCTTCTAATGACTGAAAAGGCACTTATTTGTCTTGGTAAGTTTTGCAAAGTTAGGCTCATAAGAAGTAAGAGTAACCTGCATACACTGATGGAGGTGGTTGCTCGTAAGGGAGGAACGGGCTCTTGTTTTTATTGCATTCATATGTGAGAAGCTTGACTCACATATATAAGTCATGGCAAACACAGAATAAAAAGCCCCAGATTTCTTGTGACTGAGAAATGGACCTGGTTCAGTTCGATCCAAAATTGTGTACATCCCACAGATTGAAATACCTGCTTCAAGTCAGATGATGCTAGGATATCTATTAGTTCCAACCGCAGGGAGCCTTCATCGACTGATGTGATTGCAAACTCTCCTCCCACATCAATCCTAAACAAGTCCTTGGTGAATTGCATCACCTCAGTGGGAATGTCAAAGTTGTCAAAACTAGCAGCAAAGTTTGTCCTCTGTCCAAAACTCTGCCATTGCTGTGGTAATCTGTGCTGATGGCGAGTTGTTGATTAAATCGTGCAGTGTTGGGAAGTGCAGCATTTTCCCAGTAGTCAAATAGGTGGAAAACAAGTTCAATTTGTTTTTAAATCCATCAAGTTTTTCTACAAGGTCACTGACTGTTTTGTGTCTTTCTTGCAATCCAAGATTAAGTCTGTTTAAGTGATGGAAAATGTCACTCAAAAAACACACATCTGTCATAAACTATTTGTCTAGAAGTTTTGATAAAACTGTGTCAGCTTTCTTATTATGGTTGTTGCAGGTTCAGCTGACATGTCTGATAGGAGTTTACGAAACAAGCGGTACTGTAGGCTTGAAGTTGCTCTGATGAAATTGATGAGCGACATCACACTATCCATTATGTTTTTCATGTCACTGCTGAGTTTGGCAAAGAGAACACTTTGCTATGGCAGGCAGTGTAAAGATTTCATCTGTGGTACAAGTGCAGCCAGGCAGGTGGACAGCCCCTGCACCTTTCCTGCCATGGAAGAGGGCTCCATCTGTTAACAGCATGTTGACTTGTTGTAAACCTAATCCATTCTCATTGAAAAATTCATCCTTTTGAAAAATTATTTCACCTGCTGTGTGTCCCTCCAGTGGAATCAGTTCCAACAAGTTCTCACGAAAGCACTCCCCATCATAAAGCCTCATGCAGAGACATAGCTGTGCTATATTGCTGCCATCTGTAGATTCATCCACTGCCAGTGACATTGCTTCCGCCTGCCTTAATTTCTCCAGAAGACTTTGAAAAACATCTATTGAGAGTAATTCAACTCTTCTCATGGTTGTTGTGTCGGACATTGGTATTTTCTGAATAGACAAAATGATATTCTTTCTTTGTCATCTGCCACCACCCCCTCCAAAGCAGCTATTATGCCCTCTTTCAGTCTCAGAATCAGTGAAAGGCTTTTGCCTCTTTGCAAGAATCCATACAACATGGAGTGAGGCCACTACAGCCGTCTCTTGCTTGAAACAGGACTGGACCAGGATAGCTCGTCTCTGCTCGTGTTAGTTCCTGCGCTTTATGTCAGCGAGCATCCGAGCCAGCTGGAAAATGATTTTCAAAGTTTGGGTGCATGTCTTAAAGTGCCTTCTTAAATTGTATTCTTTAAGCACAGCCAGTGACTCGTTACACAGCAAACACACTGGTTTTGTTCCAACATTTATAAAGGAATATTTATCAGTCCACTCATTACTGAACTGTTTTCTACGTCGACTTTGTGCTTCTTTAAAGTGGAGAGAGACATTGTGTAATTTCTTTATACTGTGTAAAGCTAGCAAGTAGTGATATCAGTGGGCAGTAAAATACTACGGGGCGCATTCTTGGCCAAAAGAGTTTTTTGCTTTTTTTTTTTTTTTTTNTTTTTTTTTTTTTTTTTAAATTATCAAATTTAACTGTTCAAAATCAATCGAAGGGCTGGATGAAATATAGTCGAGGGACGGATTGGCCCATGGGCTGTGATTTGAAGAGGTCTATAGTAAGGCTTTAACATGACAAAGATGACTTCTATGTTGATGATCAGGGTAGCTATGAGATAATCTTTATCACCAACTTTTTTCCTGATACAGGCCACTGTATACAGCCCAGGGGTGTCAAACTCAATCACAGAGGAGGCCAAAACTAAAAACTGAGTCCAAGTCAAGGGCCAAACAGGGTCAAACTTTATTGAAAAACAGACTTAAATACCACATGTGGTGACCTTTTACCCTTTTTAATCGGGCACCAAGGGGCTGTTGCTGAATGCTTCCAATTGTCAATCAGAATACAAGTCTTTCCTTTAAGTTCATAAACAGTTTCTTTATTTTGAGTCACCATTTGCCATCCAGTTGTTCAGTTCCAAAACACAAAATAAAATGAAAATACCTTTCACACTGAATTTTTCTAATAACTTAAAATAACAAAGAAAACCTGCTTGATTACAGTTAAACACATTAGTCAAACAATTTAGAACACGATCAAACGGTAGACTATGGTCAAAAACTGTTTTGCCTTTTCCAGTCTCAAACAGTAACACCTGCCAATAGTTGTAATCAAAGCTCTTTAAATAGGCTCATTTTAGAGAAGCTCCACCTAGTGTCTGATTGTGGAAAAGCACAAACATATAATCAAAGAATGGCCCCTACACCACGATTCATCAGAGAAGTTATGACAAGTTATTCATACACCAATGTGAACTTCACTTTACCCACTGCTCCCAAGACATCTTATAGAGTTCAAAACAAATCAAGAGTATAGAAAAACAAAAAAAAAACAAAAAACAAATTACAGATCAAATTCAAAATATATAACATATCAGCATCATTCATTTTTTATGTCTTTCTATCAGCAGTGTCATTTCAAACAAAAAAGTTGTATCACAGGCTATCAAAAATAGCCAGAAAAGTGTAATTTTTATCAAGGGAACTCTAAAATCACTCTGTTTTTCATTAACAACACCAACAAGCCAGGTGAGAATAATATTTTAAATGTGATCAATCTGGTGAAAATATGCAAATATTTCAAACATAAAGATACCTTGTGATTAAAGGAAAAAGTACAAAAAAGGAAATAATACATTTAACTTAAGTACAGTCTGCTTTTACGTCCATTTGCCTGAGCTAGATGCTTGGCATCTTTTCTTGGTTGCAAGTCCATTAATATTTGGGGTGAGGTTCTGAGGTGTTGCACCCCTCAAGATGGAGTGAAGGTGTGCATCAGCAAGACGATTCCTGTGTGATGTTTTGTTCATCTTCATCACAGAGAAAAGTTGCTCACACAGGTGTGTTCTTCCAAACGTACAGAACATGTGAGCAGCTTGTAGGCGGAATTGGGGCATTGCTTCGGGGATGAAGCAGGGGAATTGTCCAGCGCTGACAGAATCATACTTTGCCTTGAGTGTGCCATTACACTGGAGTTCTATCAGCCCCATTTGGATGTTTATAGGTGCTCTATCCACGTCAATGCAAACAAATTACTGAGCAGTTCAAATTTAAATTTCTGACCTCCAAAGTCTGCAAATCACCTTGCGTATTCTATGCCAAGTTTGAATAGTTTATCAGCAAAATGTGCACATGGGAACACAGCAATAGAGACCTTATTTGCCATTGTTTGGCAGCATGGAAAGTGACCCATCTTTCCTCATTGCATCTGAGTCTCCCACAAGTGCACCTTGGTTTGGAATGCTCTCACTGCATTATACATGTCCATGATCATGTGGTCTCACCCCTGAAGTTGTAAGTTTAGTGCAGCGAGATGCTTCGTTATGTCACACAGAAATGCCAGTTCATACAGCCACTTTTCATTCTGTGTTTCCCTTTGTTTTGCACAAACTGGCAGATTTCCTCACGCAACTCGAAACATCTATTCAGCATTTTCCCTCAACTTAGCCATCGTACCTCTGTGTGCTAGGGCATGTCACCACATTCAGAATTTAACTCCTCAAAAATAGACTGAAATTGGCGGTGTTTTAAACCTTTGGTTCTTATAAAGTTAACTGTCTGTGTTATGGTGTTCATTACATGTTCCATTTTCAGGATTTTACCACACAGCATTTCCTGGTGTGTGATGCAGTGATGCAATTCTCCTCCTGCTGCCTTCTTCGGCATTCTCCCCACTAATCTGCTCTTTTCATCACACATAGCAGGCGCTCCATCTGTCGTCAGTCCCGTGAATTTGTCCTAGGGCAGTTTCATTTCATTTACACATTTAGCTACTTCTTCAAATATGTCTTTTTCTGTGGTTGTGTCATGCATTGATTTCATTCCCAAAAGTTCCTCCATTACACATAAACTGGAGTCCACTCCACGGATGAAGATTGACAGCTGGGCAGTATTGTGCCATCCACAGCAAGCGAATAAGCAAATGAAGTCTTTTACCTTTTCCTGTGCTGTGCTTGTAGATCGGTAGAAAGCTCATACACATGATCAACAACAGTATTTCTGCTTAGGCTTACTTTTAAAATGCTTGCTTTTTGTCCGGACAAATGATGTCGCATACTTTAATCATGCACTGCTTCAGTAACTCTCCCTTGGTAAATGGCCGGGCTGATTTAGCTATTTCTTCTGCTACAATAAAACTGGCTTTCACTGCAGCCTCACACTGTCATTTTGCTTTTCTGAACATAGTCTGCTGCGACACCAGACTTTTTAAACTCTTCTACCTTCTGGAGCTTCTGCTGTCTGTCCAGCTCCTTGTATTTGTCATGGTGTTTTGTCTCATAGTGTCTTCTTATGTCATATTCTTTACTTACCATCACATCAGCTCTGCAAACAAGGCAAACAGGTTTACGTTACCCCTAATGGCAGTAAACAGGTACTCTAACTGCCCTATCTTGAAAGCTCCTGTTTTCAGAGTCCACCTTTTGTTTGGCTATTTCTTCAGCGGACTATCTTACACTTTATGAACTTATGAATTTCCACAGTTTAGCATTTATTCACACATAAATTAAAACATGGAATATAGCAAATGAGGTAAAGGTAAATGAAATATGGAATATGCTACTGAACGGTTGATCAATGGGAGATCAGTATATTTCAAGATAAAACACTAAGCTACCCTAACGGAACAGAAGGTAACTTGACTTGTTGAAGTGTTAGAACATAAATTTTTATTAAGAGGAGAAATTGTTAGTTTGCATCACTTCACTTTGGCGAGAAACGATTGCTTACTTTGAGAGATGGATGTGTTCTCTCAAGCTATGGTCATGGCTCTGACAGCGTGTAGGTCCTGTTTGGCTGGATAACAGCAGGCATGGACTTGTCCGGTTGGTTTTGGAGGACACTGACAAGGTCCAACTCATGGCTTCGGGCTAAGGGTCAAACCACGATGCTTCCTTCGAACTGGAGTGAGGGACTGTGGGAACAAATGGGCCAGAATTGCTTCTCAGAGGTCCACAACAAGCAGGTGACTTCAGGAATGTCTGTCAATCTTTCTGGGCCAAAAGATCCAGTGATGCAAATCTTGACACACTGAATTATGACTAAACTGAATAGTCTAAATTAGATGCATGGCCTTTGCATGAAATTCAGAGTCTATTCTGTGTAGAGTTAAACTTGACTGGCAGGTGAAAAAGACAAAAATCAGAATTGGGATGTTTTAGCAAAAATGTTTAAAGTAAAATGTCAGAGAGCTGATAACAGGGCAATACCGCCCTGTTATTGGCATCTCTGATGAGACAAAAATCAGGAGTCCAAAACGGAAGAACAAAAATGAGCGGCGAAAGTTACAGTATAACAGAAGAGCAACAAAAGAGTTATTATGGAAGAGTTCCAGAAAAAGCAAGTAAAACTAAAAGCGAACAAAATATAGTATGGAAAAAACACAACAGAAAAAAAGCTTGGAAAAAGTAATGCTGTCTTGTTTTTGAACAACTGCTGGTTTTGCATATTCATGTTTGTTTTGCGTGCCAGTTTGAAGAACATGCCCAAATTTCTTTGTCTGAAAATCCTTCAGTTTGGTGATTGGACAGAAAAGGGGGATTGGTTGATCATATATACATATTTATATGATTCCTGTGAGATTAAAGAACATAACTTTGCACTAATTGTCCACCTGTCTATCGTTGTTCAATCTGACAAAACATAATAACATCACATTGTAAGGATGACATACAATAAACTATATGGATAATGCCTCTAGTTTCCTACTAGTAAAAATAACATTTCCTACAAACTCTAAACATTCAAAACTATCTACTGTGACACTACATTATCTTTGTACTAATTAATCGTATCGATTGCATTACATCTTTAGCACTGATTACAAAAACACTGTGATTACTACCAAGGTTATGAGCAGTAGACTAAACATCATTTGAAGACTATTACAGTTGGTGAATGAATCTAACATCCTAAAAGTGAACTTACTCCAAATCAGTGGTGGGCTGTCAGGGCCAGCAAGGCCTTCTCTGCTGGCCGAGAGAGAGAGAGAGAGAGAGAGAGAGAGAGAGAGAGAGAGA